>JARFXV010000562.1:0-80043 GCA_031761425.1 Cosmopolites sordidus | reverse complement strand
AAATTAAAATAAATCATACATAAATTGAAATCAGTGGCGCGTCGTGAGGGAGGGCATTGGCGCGCCGCCCCTCCCACATTTATCATAGTAAAACAATTTTTCAGAGCAAGACACCACATTTTACTTCCGTTCAATTTCTTTCCTTTAACTCATTTTCCTGGTTCATCTCCTATATATATATATATATATATATATATATATATATATATATATATATATATATATATATATATATATATATATATATATATATATCGATAGCACGAAAAGTAAAAAGGAAGAAGGGGAAAGCAATAAAAAAAATCTTCGAAAGCAGTATTCTCTTCTATGCCCTTCCACTTTAAAAACTCACGAGCCGCCACTGAAGTTATTAAATTATACCTAGAGGTATAATTTAACCTGTGCCTTAACTTTAGCAGCATACCTAAAATATATAACAAGTGTTTCGGTTAATAATGTCGAATTTTTCGCAAAATTTGAGCATTTATTTCTATAACAAAATAAAGTACCTTAATAATCAAAGTATTGGCCATCATTAGCTATTACTTTTTCCCATCTTTCTGTCAAAAAATGGATTCCGCGCCAAAAGTACTTTTGGTTTTTGAGGCCAACTGTTCAGCTAAATTTTCACTTCTTCCTGAGAATGTAATTGTTGTTCTGAAAGTCCGTGCTGTATCGGTCGAAATAAATGGTAGTCCGAAGGGGCTAGGTCTAATCAAATCGGCGGGTGGGGTAGAACGTCCCATTTATCTTTTTTCAAATAGTTATTTACACATTTTGCAACATGAGGCCGAACATGGTCATATCTAAAAAGGAATTTATCGTGTCTTTTGGGGTATCTGGTCATTTTTCCTTCAATGCTCGGTTCAATTTTATCAACTGCTGTCGGTATCGATCGCCAAAAATCGTTTCACCAGGTTTTAGCAGTTCGTAATACACATCTCCCCTATTATTCCACCAATTACATAGCAAAGCCTTCGTTCCGTGTATATAGCGTACTTTTTATGATGTTGAAGGCTGGGCTGTATCTACTCATGATTTTTTGCACTTGTCAAAATAGATGCACTTTTCATCACCTCTCATAACTCAATGAAAAGAAAACCTTTTCTTTTCTGTCTGGCAAGACAAATTTCACAGCTGGTTCTTCGCCTTTCAATGTCTCTTTCCTGCAACTTATATGGAACCCATTCTCCATCCTTCTGGATGTTTCCCAATACGTGTGGACATTCGAAAATGGTGGATTGGGCAAAAGTCAAACCTTCTGTCATTTGTTTCAATATATGAGTTGAGTCTTTATCCACTAATGTTTGCAAATCTGGAACTTCAAACTTTTTTGGCTGTCCTGAGCTCTCCTTGTCTTTTATATCAAAATCGCCACTTTTAAAGCATTTAAAGCATCGTTCACAAGTTTTTTAGATTGGATCATGCTCATCATAAGCTTCAATCAACAATCGATAACTTTCAGCAGCCATTTTTTCCAATAAAAGAAGGTTATTAACCTTTCCTACAAAACTTTTTTGTTGATATATTGATTCATTTTTTTATTGATATTAAGTATTTCTTTTACTCGTTTACGTAATCATTTTATTACAATTCTTAATGGTACCAAATAAAACTAGACACCAAATGAGCAATGTGTGTAAAATTGATTTATTATTTTGGAGTCAAAAAATGACAATGTACCAATTACCTTCAAAAGTAATTTTAAAATAGAAAGAGCAACTTTCAATAAAACTAATAAGCAATAGTTCATCCATGGGTCTGTATGTATGCCTCTAGGCGATTTGACATGCTGTCGATTAAATGATCAATTTGGACTTGTGGAATTATCTCCCATTCTTCACGAGGGGCATCTTTTAGTTCTCGTAGGGTAAGAGGATGATTGTTTCTTTTCTTGATGCGTGTTTTCAGAATGTCAGCATGTTCAATGACATTCATGTCAGGGGCATTTGCTGGCCACCCTAACTTAGTTATTCCATCCTCTTCAAGAAAATTTTGTACTGCTGCTGTTCGATAAAGAGGTGCGCTGTCATCCATGAAAACAAATCCGCCGTCCATTGCGCCTCGGAACAGACGCACAATAGGATTTAAAACTTCCTCGATGTACACAGCACCAGTGAATCTTCTCTCCAGCACCAGTAGAGATGTCCGTACATCACGCTTCCACCTTCAAATGGGATACGTGGTCGAGGTGTTTCTAGTCGGGCTTGTCGACCTGGAGCTCTCCTTAGGACTATGATCCACTATTTCTCCAGCCCATTGCAATCTTACATTTTTTTGTTGAAGTGTTAGTTTGGGAATATATAAAGTTTGGGTTTGGGAATATATATCTTCTGCGATACAAACTTACCGCTTTTAGTATGCGTGTTATTGTTTGTCGTGAAACATATACCACTAACAAGCTCCCTTGATATGCATCTTGTGGATTCCAGACGATTTCTTCGAGCGCTTCAAAACTTCGAAACTTCACTGCGCAATTATTTACGCAAATAACTAATATCGAATATCAGCCTAATGCGCCCCGATACACAAAGTTAGCAAATTAGTGAAGTTAGTAAAACGTTTTTATGGCATGAATGCATATCGTTAGAAAGAGGTTAAACCATATTTTTTTTTTAAAGAATTCGAAGAACATACCTTTTAATTTTTTTATATATAATTTAAGGTTGGTCGTAAAATTTATTTTACCAAAAACTTAGTCCATAAAAACTAGTCCATAAAATAACTAGATATCCCTTGCATGTATTTTTGATATTCATAGAACCCTACAACATTACACATTAAAATAAAAAAATTATTTGGAGGATGTACCAATAATTGGTAAGTACAGTATGTAAAATCTTCTTTGACTTGAATAATATTAAAGTCGTTCGCTGAATTTGTACAAAAAAAAATCGCCTACGAACATTTTAAAACAACTGAATATTAAGTAGAAACTCAATCAAGAAGTAACACTCAATTAAGTAGAAACACAATCAAGAGAACTGCGATCAGAAAGGGTCGTTTTGTATTGGAATAAAATTATAATTACAGATAGAATGTTGGCTTCGAACAAACCTTACTTATAGATAGAGAAGCAGGACTGGACTTCTGAGGCTAGATGGAAAAGTCCGATACTTTGCCGATAGATGGTGGTACTATAGCAAAAAGTGATGGATTGCAGTTCTGAAAAGTAACTCCATTTCTAATAACCCTTCATGAATGTTCGTAACTAGATCAGTTTGATATTTTTCCTATCATGGAAAAAAGCGAATTTCGTGTGTTGATTGCAAGAGAAACGTTGAAAAGGCGTTATGGGGACTCTGCTTCTTTACGTTTCATGATTCATAAGTGGTTTACTCAATTTCCACGAGGTCGAATCAGCGGGAGTACCGCTCAGAAGAGGGATGGCACCTTATGAGATTAATACTAAAGAAATGGTCAACAAAATCCGTGATCAATGACATCGTATTGACCAAACACGAAGAAAGTTAGAGATAATGTGGCGATCGATATATCAGATGCGCGAAAATAGAAAATCTCACTGAAACATTTCGGTACGAGAAAGCTCTCAGCGCAAAATGTTCCGAGTTTACTCACTCCAAACCAAAAACGGAATCGAGTGACACTACACAGCAGTGTTTAGATATATAAGCCCAATATAAGTCTTTCTTCGGTGATTCGTAACTGTTGATGAAACTTCGATTCCACCAAACACTAGAAACGAAGGAACAGAGATGGTTTCTTCTCGGTGAATTTTCCCGAAGAAGAAGAAGATTTTTCTATGGGCTGGAGATTGTATTATATACATGTTTTTTAAAATTTGTTTATTTTCGAAGCCTCAAGAATGCTTCGCAGGCGCAAAAGAAGATATTTGCTGTGTACGGCGAGGGTGCCATTGACAATTGCACGTACCGTAGGTGGTTCAGGAAGTTTCGTGAAAACAATTTTAATCTTAGCATTCCGGACGACCGGCCGAGGCTGATAGCAATGAAATATTGCCGCTAATTGAAAGTAATCGGTACAGCACAACTCGAGAGATCGGGGATATTCTTGGAATCACTGTGAACAGTGTCAAAGCGATTACGTTAACTTAGAATGGTTAGCAAGATTGATGAGTTTCGCTTGAATTAATAGATAAAATTTGATAGACCAAATGTCTGCTTACGATTCTCTATTGAAGCACAATGAAATCGGTCGATTTGTTAAGCAAATGGTTACAGATGATGCCAAATGGATTGTTTACATCCGAAGAAGATTATTATGCCATGCGTAATAATCATTTATCAGACTGGAAGATAATCGGTTATTACGAGCTGTTTTCTGAATACCTAAAAAATACTGTTCACAACTAGCTCATGAATTGAAGCGAGCACTCGACATAAACTTTTACAACTTGACTGGGATGTTTTGGTCCATCCACCGTATTATCTCGACTTTGCATCCTCCTACTATCATTTATTTAAGTTCCTTCAAAACAGCTTAGGCCATAAAAACTTTACTTCTGCGTAAAATTTGAAAACGGAAAGCAGGACTTATAAAAAAAAGAAATAGTTGTTTTCGGCAAAAATCATTATTTTTATTCAAAATAGTCTCCTTGCGTATCAATACAACGTTTTGGCCGATCAATTAAGTTGACGAATGAATATTGAGCTCGGGTAAAGATATATCCTTCAGGATAACGGTCGACGCCTTTTGAATCGCTTCAATGTCGGTATAGAAAAAGGTATAGGACATGTTTAATTCCATTTCTATGTATCGCAATGTGATTTTGTGTAAATTCCCGCACAATTTCAATGGTACTTTGAATAACCACGGGATTTTTCGGACCAGAATGTTCGTCGTCCTTGATATCCTTACAACTTTCTTTAAATCGTTTAAACCACTCCTGAACTGACACAGAATAAATAATCCTCATCATACACTTGTTTCATTAATTGAAACGTTTCCGTGAATGTTTTATCAAATTTAAAACAAAACTTAATATTCGCTTTTTGTTCGATGTTCATTTTTCGATTGATGGTATAAACATACTGATACTTTACTTGTTTTCTAATGATCCGAATGTGATGAAATTTTGTCAGAACGTGAGTGAAGGATGCACCTTTCCAACGTCCTGTCAAAAGACGGCGCCACTATAAATAGCTATTTTTAAAAAGTTGTGTTTTCCAAGAGACCTTGCATATTGAATAAATGTAATTTTTAGCGAACAAAAATATAATTTAATATTTAGAAAATAGTTTCCACACTGTTTCCATAAGTGACTCTAGGGAATTCAAACTCGTACTGAAGACATATTAGATGTTTGCCTGTGTGATCTCCACAGGGGAAGCCAACAGTGTTGCCAGATCGAACGATATACCATCAGTCTCATTACTTTATTTACATACTTTATAAGTAAAAATAATTTTTCAATTTAATAAGTTCGAAATTAATTTGATTACAATATTATCAAGCACATTTACAAATCAACTATTTAAAAAAGAACTTCTCAATTTATAGAGGTTTTAAACGCTGGTTGTTTAAATGTGAAATAGTATAGTGTGATGATCTTAATACTATTACAACCCTGTTTATGATAGGAATAAAATAATTCTCAAAAGATATTTGTAAATTTTTATTTAACATAATTCAAACATACACTCTATGAAGAATAAGTTAATGAAATATTACAACGTTAAGTAAAGGATAACTAAGTTATAAGTGTGAAACAACACGAAAATATCCATTTATACTAATAAATATTATTTTATTGTAAATTTATAATAATAAACATTCCATCGCCAGGGTAGCAATTTAATAAAATTAAGTACTTTAATAATAATTTATGTCAATTTGATAAAAATATAGTATAAATACTGAATAATAAAATAAAATGAGTTATTTTGCTTCCTAATGTAGAGATTCTTCTGTTCAATTACACGATCTTTTGTAGAATATATTTAAGACATAAACCATCATTAAAATATCATGAGCACGAATATGAACATTTCCAAAGAACGAAACAATGACACAAAAAATATGTTTGTACAAAATTTACAGTTATATAGGTCAAAAATATAGAACTTTTTGCAGCTTCTGACTAGATTTATATTATTGTATAACTTGAAGTTGAGCAATTTTTGACAGTCTAATAGCAAAAAAATGTTCATAACGCACAAGATATCCTAAATGCATAAAAATACGTTTTAAATTAAAACGAACATATTTAACGTTAAAAATCCTAAAGTTTCCTACTAAAAAAAAGACAAAAGAAATAGATAGAAGATTGTAGAGTATTTAAATATATAATTTGCAGATTCTCTTCTGAGATAACAAAACATATCTTAACAAGATAACTATTAAACAAAACATATTTAAAAAACTATAAAAGTTGTTATAACTTGTGATAAGGCACATTGTTCAGTATTTAGTCGTCGTTATCATGTTTCTTACGGGTTTTAAAGTGGTTTGGTGAAATTCGCTGGAAACATGCCTTTTTCACCATTATCCTTGACGCCCATAAGCCATCCCTCCTCCTGCAACAAACAAAATAAATACATAAAATTGATACGCATGAAATGATTCATTATACATTCTGAATTTCAATTAAACATATATGAGAGTATCGTGAAGTTAAATAGTCTTCAGTTTCGGATGTGACCTTTTCATTTGATGCCAAATTTTTCCATCCCACCTTGTCTTCATGTTTGGAAAGAAAAAAAAGTTGAAGAAGCCAAGTCCGGAGAATAAAGTGGATGCGTTATTAATCGGTTACGCAAATTGAATGATTTCCTTGTTTCAATGGTAAAGGAATGAGTGGGTGTATTGTCGTGGTAAAACAACACCTTCCCTAAACTTTTTTAGAGAGAGATTTACCACTAAACAGCAATTCACTTTTTGAAAATTTCTCGACGCACGTTTCGCTAACCATGTTAGCATCCTCAGGAGATGATTTAATCTGATTCTAAAAACTAAACTATGTTCTATTTATATGATAACCCTGTCCAATGAAGCGTGAAAAATCATGAACCGTGAAGTTTATTGAGTCTTATATTAATAATTAAAAAAGTTGACTGAACTGAATAGGTCCTTTACCTCGGTTCATGATTTTTTTTTACATTTTTCTATTTGAATGCTTTCATATGCATTCAAAGCCTCACAATCTTGACAACTAATTTCGTAAATCCCCGACTTTTCATGTTGATCTACTTTATTCTTTGGATTACCCAGGACTTCTTTTAATTTATTATGTGGTTTGCACACAACCATAATGTCCATTTTTAATTTTGTCTAGCTCTCGTGTTAATTGAGCATCAAGCGGTATTACTATGACTTTATTCTTGTTCTGATCCTTTTGAAAAGTCGAAAATTCTTTCAATAATTTTCTAAACTTGTTTTCTAACTAATTTATTTACAATGTTCTTATTATAACCGTTTACTTCGGATACCTCCCTAATTAATTGTAATTCTTTATTATAATTATCTTTGTTTAAAGGAAAATTAATTAACATATTGCTCATAAAATTTAAACTAGCCATCTTATTTTGGAAACTATGATTCGAATCATTAGGAATGTATCCCGAGGTGGTGGTTTTTTTCTTGAAAATATCAAAATCTAACATATTTTTATTGTTTCTACTGACTAAAACATCCAGAAATTGTAAACTATCGTTGCTTTCGAATCGAGATAAAGGACCTATTACGTTCAGTCAACTTTTTCAATTCTTTTCAATGTGGCCGAATAATTTTAGTATTCGTTCATGCATAATTTTGGACAGTCTTGTGAGTTAATTAATTTATTGAATAACTGATGCGTCTGGAAGTCGACGGAATGCGAAGGAGCCGTCTTCAGCAAGCAAAGTTCAAAATAATCAATACGCTTGAGGTGTTTTAATGGTCCATGTTTTAGTATATAGGAATTCTGCAAAAATTAAGTGTTTACTATATGTTTCTTTACGTTCTGTGTTCTGTCCCTATCCCTCCGAATCTGCAAATTTCGCATTGTATTTCTTGCCAATTCTTCCGTTTTCATGAGTGGTTTCGGTCGATATTAAAGCTCCTAGATAGACGAATTGGCTCACCATCTTAAATAGACCTATTTATTAGTGTTGGTCATATTGTCGATTTGACAGTCGATAAGCATTATTTTCGTCTTCTCATTTATTTTTATTCCGTAAAGACGGCTTTCATCCTTTATTTTTTTGATAATTAAGGTTAGTTCTTCAACTGATCTCGCAAGAACTGGTGTGTCATTGGTATATTTTAAGTTAGTTATTTTAATACCACTAATACTGACACACCCTCCAATTCTCGAGAGCTTTACACTTTAATATATTCACCATAAATGTTCAATAGAATTGTCGTTGTCAGGTTCCTTTATTGACGCACAACTCGTGCGTTCGATTTTCGTATAGGTATTTTTAATGCCCGTACAAGCACCGATGATACTGAACTCTTTGTGCGTCCAAATGATGTGGTTACACCAAACAACATCGGAAAAATTCACAACATTATTTCGAAAAATCGTAAAGTAAAGTTGCAGAACACATCTGATATTATGAAGATGTCGAAAGGATGTCGTTGTGGAAGTGAATGAAACACAATTTTGCATGAACATTTGGGAATGCGTAAATTGCTATCGAGATGGGTACCGCGTTTGCTCACAGCGGACCAAAAACGTATTGATGATTCTGAGCAATGTTTGGAGCTGTTTAAAAGAAATAAAAAATATTTTTTCATGCGGTATGTGACAATGAAGTGGACAGCAGCCGGTGGAAACCGTCCAACACTACCGAAAACACAACCATCGGCAGGCAGGGTTATGGCTTCTGTATTTTGGGATGCGCATGGGATATTGTTCATCGATTATGTGGAGAAAGGTAAAACCATTAATATTACATAGCGTTACTGGTACGTTTGAAGGACGACATAGCAAAAAAAGGATCCAAAGGAACAAAAAGTGCTCTTTCACCAAGACAATACACCGTAGCACAAATCGTTAGCAACGATGGCTGAATTCCACTTCTAATTGCTTCGTCATCCACCGTTTTCTTCAAAGCTACATCCCAGCGATTATTTCATGTTCTCAGACATAAAAAAATGCTCGCTGGAAAGAAATATCGCTCCAATGAAGAGGTAATTACCAAAACTGAAGGTTATTTTGAAGGCAAAGAGAAATAGTTAGATAAAAAAGGTGTAGAAATGTTATAAAAGTGTTGGAATATATTTGTTATTGTAAAAATATTTGTTAATGCGTTATTGTAATTACAACCTTCGATATGATGATAAAATAATTAACAATATATCAAAAACAACAAAAATACATTTGTCTATATCAATTAGTTTGTTAATGTTTTGAGGATATTGGTTGTTTAAAAAGGAAGTGAACTTACGAGGGTAGAGTGAAAAGTCAGATACTTTTTATAAGAAGTATTGTCTGTTTAATCTAACATCGACAAATTTTTCAACGTAGTTTCCTTTTAGCTCGATACACTTCGCTTAACGGTTCTCCAATTTTTGTAAGACTTCTAAAAAGTACGACTTGTCGAATTTCGGCAATGATCTTTTGGAAAAAGAAAAAAGTCGGAGGGGGGTAAGTTCGGAGAATAGGGTGGATGCGGTAACAATTCGCCAATCGATCAATTTCGATGTTGCAATGACAGATGAACGAGTGCGTGCATTGTCGTGGTGAAACAACACTTCTTTATTCGCCAAATGAAGGTGTTCTTTTATCAACTTTTCGTGAAAATTAACCAGTAATGCAGATAATGCCAACACAAAACATTGACCCTGATCTTTCCGGTCGATAGAAGCGTTGGTTAAAACCCACTGTTTTCACTATTCCTTCGTTTCTGGTGTGTAGTAATAAATCCAAATTTTATCAACAGTCACAAATTGCCTATAGAAAATAGAAACTCCTTCGCATTACACGTATACATGTCTAAATACCGCTGTGAACTAGTCGCATCGCATTGATGGCTTTCTCATACCGAACTGTTCATGTAGAATGTTTATCATCTCAACAATCCCTCCAACGATGCGATCGGCTAACACGAAATCATGAATTTTCTAATGATTTCCTTAGCAATGACCTCAACGCGGTGTCCTGGGTGCGTAGCAATAGTCATACTAGTTCAACTAGTTCGAAACTTTAGTCTACTAAGTACTCTACTTATGAACCATGAAATGGAAAGAAGCCGAGTCTGCATAATACATTTTCAACAATTCGTCGATTAGTGCGATGATTTTTCCACCCTTTGGATAGCGATAATGATGACAAAAATATGGAACTCTCTGCTGGCAAAATTATGGAACTGTCAAAAAACAAAGCCAAATGTCATAACGACTTAAAATTCATAGAGCGTTATTAAAAGCAAGCTACTTCAGAAATGAATTCATGCATTCTATGCGATCGCACCGCCATCTATTCTAAAACTATATACATGTGCGCCTTATCTGCTAGTTTTGTCTGTATTAGAGTGTTCGTTATTTCCCAAATTGACTTTTTTCAATTGGTTATCCTCTAAATCATTTGTTTATAGCCCAAAAACAATTTTGAAAAAAAAATTCGATGCCGTTTAACCCTACCTAAATGACGATACTTTTCCCATTCGTTTAACATGAGATTTATGGAATTTTTGGATATTCATTTTTTTCTCTTTCATTTAACTGTTTTCACTTTAGTTTCACGGATCAGTTACTCCTCCCAGCACCGTGCCACCCCACCGTTAGCAAATGTATCCCGAGACCAAATACGAATTTATAACGTGTATTTAATGTAGACATTTTACTAGCTCCTCAACTTAACTATTGATCTCTATGTTTCACCGACTGCAGAAACCATTCGAATCAGAATTTTTTCCCGCGGTACAGTTGTTTTAAAGCGCCATCTTTCAGCTTAAAATTGAGGTATAATATGCAAACCTACTGTGAATATAACCTGAAAAATTAATTGTTGACACAATGTCGTTCAAACAACAATATTTGGGGGCCTTCTTTTTACCTTTCGACTGAAGAACAAAATCTTGGGGAAGCTTCATGAATGAAGGAGAAAATCCGGCAGAAAATCCTGCTGGAACTCGGAGTAACACGTCTAAACAAGCTAGGAAAAATCCAAAAAGGAAGTGGTTGGGTACTCTATGAACTAACTACTGAGAATAAGAGTAAACGCCTGGATATTGTTGAGCCAATGCGCTTCAGATTCAAGAAGAATTTCCATAAGATTACAACTTGTGATGAAAGGTGGATGCTGTACAATAATCCAATCGTGAATTAATTACCATGTGTGTGACATCAACCAGTATCCTACAACCAAATATCCACTCCAAACAGATGTTGCTGTGAATATGATGGAATCAGCTCTACGTCGTATATTGTAAGTTGCTTCAATTTGGTCAAATGATCACTGTTAGCAGCAACAACTGATTTTGTATTAGTGACGCTCTGGAGGAAAGGGCAAGGGATAAAGGGAAGTTAGTTTGCTTCAGAACAACACACAAGGATTCTGGAAATGATCATCAAACTGGGCTGGGAGATTTTATCGCCACCCGCGTATTATCCAGACTTGGTCCATTTGGATTCTCATCGTTTCCGGTGCTTGCTAAATCACCTAGTTGATAGTCGCTTCATATCTCATAATTTTCTTTTTTTGAAGAAAGCCTCAATGAGTTTTGGCATCAAAATCACCAAGTTTTTTTTAATTTGTGATTCGACAGTAATCTGAAAGTTGGCGAAAGTGTATAGAAAAAGAGGGAGATTACTTTGAAGATTGAGTTTGTAATATTGTTTTCGTAAATAAATGTCAAAGTAATAAAGAAGGCCGAGAATTAAGTTGATCTAATATATGAGCTGTCAACCTGATATGAGTATGACCTGAGCCAATGCTAGTAGTTTCTCTGACCCATTGTGGAAGAATTATGGATTTTATAGGGGCTCAGATAACCCAGCTTGGATCTATATGTTCTTTCGTATGCTGGACATTTAAGGTCAGGAGGATACAGAATTGATACACGAGGCGATTTTAGCGATTATATTCCTCATGGAGGTGCACAGTTCTGTATGTCTTCTCGCGCCATTTGGGTCTGTCGTTTGCTATCTTTTTCCATTCGGACTCGCTTGGCACAGACTTTCTTAGAGATGATGTTATTACGTCTTGGTATACTCTTTTTGGACATTCCATAGATGATCTGCTTCGGCATCCTAGTGACCTGAATTCTCTGGAATTGTCCTAACAATTTCAGCTGAACTTTCATGATCTGGAATTCTATGTTCAAACTGCTGGCTCGCTCAAGTACATCCACATTGGTTCGATAGTGTTTCCATTTTATTCTCAAGATTTTCCGGCGGCAGCCTTGATGAAATCCCTCGAGTTGTTTTATTTGCTTTCGATGCAGGACCCATGGTTCAGCTCCATACAGAAGGGTTGGAATTATGGCATTGTAAATACCGATTTTCACTGATTCACTGATGTTTCACTAATATATCATATTTTATGAAAATGAAAATACAATTACCTGTTCCTCTGGATCATCATACTCTATTACCGAAATAATTTCACCCACTTCAAAGGATAGTTCATCTACGTCTTCTCTGGTGTATTTATATGTTGCTTTGACTCTGTATAACACACCTGGTGGTAGATTTTCTGTGCTGGCACCTGGAAAAATAAAATGGTGATGAATATTTTTTCATACTAAAATGATTTTATAATTATTTATAAAGCACTGTTTTGTGATGTTTGCATCAGTAGTGAACCTCCAATTTTTAATTGTTAAAATATTTTGAATATATTTTCCTCCTTCTTACTTAAAGTTTGTTATGCCTTCTACAGTTGATTGTAAACGTTACGTTTATGTTTGAATATTTGTTAATAGGTGTTTCGGTTAATGTCATTTTTTTCGAAAAATTTAAGCGTTTATTTCCATAAAAAAATAAATTACATTAATAATCAAAGTATTGATCATCGTTAGCTGTTACTTTTTCCCATATTTCTGCCAAAGGATGGATTCCGCGCCAAAAGAACTCCTGGTTTTTTGATACCAACCATTCATCAAGCCAAAATTTCACTTCTTCGTAAGAATGTAAGCGTTGTTCTAAAAGTCTGGGCTGCATCGGAAATAAGTGGTAGTCCGAATAGGCTGAGTCCGGTGAATCCGGCGGGTGGGGTAAAACGTAACATGGGGCTGAGCATTTTCATTAAAAAAAAATTATCGTGTCTTTGGGCATTTTCTGGTATTTTTTCCTTCAATGATCAATTTAATGTTATCAATTGTTGTCGATATCGATCGCCAGTAATCGTTTCGCCAGGTTTCACCAGCTCGAAATAAACGCCCCTACTATCCCATCAAGTGGTTTTTTGCCTTTCAATGTCCTTTTTCTTCAATTCATGGAACTCATTTTACCGTTTTAAACCATCGTTCACAAGTTTTTTGAGCTAAGGCATATTCATGATAAGCTTCAACCAACAATCGAACCTACAGCAGCCGTTTTCTTCAAATGAAAGAAGGTTATTAAACTTCCCCGCACAACGTTTTTTTCTGGTACATAATTCGATATATTCGAAGCTATGAAAACCTATGTTTTTTGCACAATGGCAAATAATAACGAAGTAGCTTTTGATGGCGTATGTTTATCATCCAAAATTCGTCATTAGTTTATACCAGGGGTAGCTAACCCGTCAATCGCGAGCTACCGGTAGCTCGCGTGGACAATTTCAGTAGCTTGGTATACCAATTTTGGTATTTTGTACGTCGAAAATGTGTTTCCATCATGGCATTAAACAAGTTTAGATAGCTCTCACTATTTGAATATTATGTTGCTCAACACATTGAAAATATTGGCAACCCTTGGTTTATACCAACAAATGTATTAATAACGCCATCTTTTAGCAAAATCGGCATTATTAACCGAAAGATCTATTTATTATTTATAGAACTCTTCAACTCGTAAACTTCAAATTTTTAATTGTTAAATTATCAAGAAAATCCAAACATATAAGTGAATATACAGTATGTTCCTCCTTATTAGGTAAATTTTGTTTTACCTTATACAATTGTTGATTGTAATAGTTACGTTTATGTTTGAATATTTAATGATATTATTAAATTTACTCAAATATTTCTGTAAATAAAAAACAGATGAGTAAATGAAAAGAGCAGCAGATGGGTAAATTAAATTGTTTAACATGGCAAATGCATTATACTTGTGTTATCCCTAACAAGTTTAGTTAGATTTCGAACATCAATTAACAAACAAAATTATAAATTATTGAGAAGGATTCCAATTGTTTTAAAATTGAAAAGCCTTCATGCTGAAAAATACGTTATAATGCGGAAGAGTAAAAAAAAACGGAAGAGGCTAGATATCTAAGCAAGTTGAAAACTTTTTCCGGTGGAAAATTATTGGTTTTGAAAGAGTAATTAATTATAGTAAAGTAATCGCTCATATGAGTTTTCAATTCAAGATTTTTTTTTGTTTCCAAAACACACCATCGAATTATCGTGGATGTGAAACATGGACGGAACTTTAAAAAATGCTCAACAAGATTGTCAGAACTACACCCTCTTGAAAAAAGCAAACTCACAAAACCAGTCTTTTCAAAAGGGAGAATCCATGAATTAAACAAAGAAAATGCGTTAAATAAAACGTTAAATACAGCGGCTCACGGAAAACAGGACTTTTTAAAAATAACTATTTCTAGTGACGCTATCTTTTGATGGGGCGTTGGAAATGTGCATCCTTTCACTGACGTTCTGATAAAATTTCATGACATTCGGATAATTAGAAGCCAAGCTATCGCGATAAAGTGTCAGTGTCGAAAAATGAACATCAAACAAAGAGCAATAATTACGTTTTGTTAAATAAATAAAATTTGTAAAACATTCACCGAAACGTTTCATTTAATGAAACAAGTGTATGTTGAAGATTGTTTATCCCGTGGCAGAGTTCACAAGCGGTTTAAACGATTGAAAAGTAGTGAGGACATCAAGAACGACGAACACCCTGGTCCGAAAAATTTCGTGGTTACGCAAAGTAACATTAAAATTTTGCGTGAATTTATAAAACATCAGCCAAAATCTTAACATGGAAATTGAACATGTCTAAAGATTCAATTCATCGCATTTTGACCGATCATTTGGAACTTCGGAAGGGTTCTACTACTACTTTCTCGGGTTTAAGTTGACCCGAAGGCCCTGACTTTTATTCTATTATTGCCGATCGTGTGAATCGCGTCGGGGAAAGTGTTAGACGCCGTCCTTTAGCGTGGTTAGCCGTTACTTGCACGGTGTTTAGATCGAGATTAATCGATTGATTACTGCTCCGAATCTGACCTGCAAGGATCAGATTCAGTGGAAGTTTATTCTTGATTGATGTTAAATGCACTATGCCGTGGCTAGGAAGTCGTCGATGTCGATTTAGTTGGTAAAAGGAGATGATGTTCTTCTCGGTTCTTGTTCTGTTGTTGTTTTTCAGATGTTAAGCTTATAGATTATTCTCTTGGTTAATGAGTTGGCGGTGCTGCCACCCTCAGTTCATTGGTCCTTCTCTAGCGTCAAAGTTGAAGCTATTCTATGAGTTAGATTTGAAGAGCCATCCGTGGTACTGACTGGGACTCGCAGATTTCACGCCGACTTCCGTACGCTACCGGGGTACGACCAACTTTCCGCGCGAATTGACTATTTCGGGGTTGCTCGCGTTCTAAGCCGGATGAGATCGTTGCTACTGAAACTGGCAACAACCACTTTTGTCTGCCCCCATGATGACCAGTCGGCATCTCAACCGATCACCTCGGAGTCCACCTCCGAACGGAAGGGTTGTGCACGCTTTGTTCCACACAAATTGACTTACGACCAAATATTGCTCCGGATCCAACATTGCAAGGAATTGATTAAAGATTGGAAAAAGGATGAAAACTTCAAGTAGAGCATCATTACTGATGATGAGACGTGATATTTTCAATATGATTCAGAAGACAAGAGTCAATGGAAGTACCCGAGCGAGCCAAATTCGAAGAAACGCCATCTCGATAAATCAAAACAATGTTAATTGGTTTCCACGATTAGGAGGGAATTGTGCACATGGGATTCGTTCCAGATTGAAGCCATTCAAAAGGCGTTGACAGCCATCCTGAAGAACACATTTTTGGCAGAGCTCAACGTTGAATTGACGCGCAAGGAAACTCTTTTGAATAAAAATAATGATTTTCGCAGAAAAAATAAATATTTGTTTTTGACCTGTTTTCCTTGAGACGCATCTTGTAAATCAGATGACATTAATAATAGCCTTATCGGATGAGGAAGGGACTATTTCCAAAATTCAAAATAGCTAATAAATAATGAAGTATAACCAAGAATGCAAATCCCTACGACAAAAAAAGAAAAAGCAGTTCTAATAAAAAATAAATATATAAATAAATAAATAAATAAATAGATGTATTACTATGATCAGAGAAAAGGTGATCTTTTTAAATAAATCACAAAGCATTTATATATTTATTGGAAAACTGGAAAAAGGTCACACATTGGGGGGGGGGAGGTCACACATTTGGGGAATATGTTGCTTGTAAAAGTATTTGTTTAATTTTAGCAAAAAATTGACAAATAAAAGGTATACAACTTTGCTCCCGCCGTTTTTTTTTTAATTCAAGGCTTTATTGCAAGGCAAGTATTGTCCATCGTTGGCCACTATTTTCTCCCATATTTCAGGTAGCATTCAAATCACGCGTTGAAAAAATTGGTCATCTTTTAAAACGATACACGAATACATCCAATTTTTGACTTCTTCTCGATCTATTCTTCATCCGAATACATTTATGCTTTTTATTTGGTGGGATTAGAAGAGACCCGTACATTTCGAACTTCTTAATTAAACTCTTAAAAGTCATGGCTTCTTAATAATATGGTTAAAAATATGGTTAAAATATATACAATTATACTGATTATTAAGGAAAAATCCACCCATTGTATTAAAAGCAAAGCCATGTTACGATCGTAATATTGATGACAATTGTAAAATTTCCGCATATAAAAAATGTTATCAATGAAATGAAAATTTCACCAACACACGATATGATATGATCCATAAGCATCATAACAGTGAAGTACTTCATTTCCTTTTGCAATACAAATTAAATTTAAACGTTAGTAACGCAAGTAATAATGATGTGACATGTTAATTTGTATATTAGTATATCAAATTTATAATAGTTATAATCAAGACTTTGGTCTAAAATTAAAAAAGTCAAATATTAATATTGCTGTCGGTGATTTATTGTCATTGATTTTTATCGACAATGATGTAACAACATATATCAAATCTAATATAGACGAAGTCTTATAAAATAATCTAATGAAAATATAAATTGGATATTCCAACATCTTTTTTTTTGCTTTAAAAATACCTTTATTTCAGCCAGAAAATAATTCAATATATCAACTATATAAGAGTAATTCAGAAAATTCTCGGCCCGATATTTACATTTACAACTGAACAACTTTCCCCGAATATACAACAACTGCAAGTTTATACCCACATTGTATATTGAAAAACGGCACCACCAGAGTAAAATAATCAACCGCATTTCGGAGAAGTACTTAATTTTTCTTCAATAAAGATTCATTAGTACCGTAAGCGGATATTTGTAGTAATGGCACTTGGCACTAGCAAAAATAACAGCACTTCAGAGAAACATAATTGTAATTGGCTCTGAAGTGAGTAAAAGGGCAAAATGAGGCAACTAAAAAATGAGAAAAATAAAACGAACAAATGGTTTTTTATAGTTTTTCACGTGGACAGGGGGAGGTAGAATTTCGAGGAAAAAGTCCGACTAGACAGTACCAATGGAGAGTAGGAGTTGAGTGGTTGCATGTAAAGAGTCGGCGTTGAGAGTTTCATGTTAGTAGTTTAACGTTGAGTGCGACTAGATAGTGTGAGTTAAGAGTTTCGCGTTCATAGTTTTCACGTTGAGAGTTGGAAGGAGAAGTACGAGTATGAGTTAAAAGCACGAGTTAAAATAGCGGGTTTAGAGTTGTACGTGAACAGTTCGAATAAGAAATATCAGTTTATAGTTCGAAGTGACACAGCATGTAGAAGTTTTAGTGGAAAAAGTGAGAAAATTGAACGCTAGAGTCAATTATCTGTTAAAGTCGATTTAAATAAGTATTTCGTAAAATATTAATACGAAGAGTATTAATTCTCAACAGAAGAACTGGATAAGGAATACCCCGGGGTGAATTAAAAGTGTTTTTCCCTTATAAATGGTCACGTTGAGGGGACTTTGAGTGGGGGAAAAATATTACTATCCCCACCACAGATCTCCTACCATAGCCATCTTAAGATGTGAATACTAACAAACATATAAGCGACCGTAGTTGTCTATGGGTATATTACACCCAGTGCTGTTGTTCTGTCAGTGTTTGTTTTTTTTATTTAAATAACGTTTTTGCACAAATAGTGTGTTTTTTCGATCTTTCCCGAACGTTATATAAGGCAGCTGATATTTTCGACGACAGAGTGAAAGCGACCTACCTAACTAAATAAATATATTTTTTAAAATAAAGCTAAATTATGTAACAAGTATCTGAAATTATTATCAAAATCTATTAATTTCGCTTAGATATGATAGTTTGAATAGAACACCTCATTTTAACATTTTTTAAAAATTTTTGCTAATTTTTTCGATGGTATTAGGAATGCTAATTTTTTGGAAAAATTTTAAATTAATTATTATTAAAAAATATATTAAATTGGATAATTTAATTAAAAGAAATTAATAATCAAAGACATACGGGTATGGCATGGTGCTCCTGAATCGGGAACCGCTGAGTGCTTCTCTTGAGGATTAAACCAAATCTTGTAAAACTTGATAAAGATGATAAAGACTAAGATAATAAACTGAAAAAAGCTCGTAAAAAATGCATGCAAAGTATTTGTGAATATTCAATAGAATAAATGTATTTATGTGTATCTTCTGTGTATGGATTCATTAATCATGATCCATTTCGCGAACCAGCGAACCCTGTGGAAATACTAAATATATCTGAATGTGCGGACGAGGTTTCTAACATAAGACTTCCCGCACATCATTTTTAGAATTCATTACAATTAAACCAACGATGTTAAAGTATCTCTGGGAGTGCAAAGAGTATTCAGACCCGCGTCGACCTGTTAGTTTGTATTAGACAATTACAGAGTGAGTTTTGCGCGTTTCATTAGAAATATGGATCCTAGTTTGTATTCAACTCAATATGGCGGATAAGTTCAGCAAAGTAGTGTCCAAATTAATATTTTTTTGAACCTTGTATTGAAAATGTGTATCATATGTCTAGATTTAGTAGCTCGGCAACAGCATGCCAAAATATGTTCGCGGACGTTGGTGCATTTAAGGGGCCCAGTCTAGATCCCGAAATGGTAATGACAAATAAATTTTAGGTTGACACTAGCTGAGCTTATATACTGTTTAGAAGAAGAGTCTGATATACCTAATTCAAATATATACATATTTCTTTAGGCAAAAGATTATAAAATGACACTGACGTTGACAGTGATGACTCAGAAGACAAGCAAGTCAGCCAAAATTCAATTATTCCCAGTGACTTTTTTCGGTTTTTTTTGAAGACGACATAATGAATTTGATAATTCAAGAAACTAACTGGCCAACGAAATAATAATTTAAATTTAACAATGCCAGAGCTTCACGTATTTTTGGGCATATTATTACTATCTGGTTACGAAAAGTACACAAACAGACGTATATACTGGCACAGTGAACACCACGTTCCGAAAATTGTTCAGAATAGCATGCGATTGAAACGTTTTGAGATGACAATGAGATTTATTCATTTCAATGATAATTATAAACTTCCGACAGGCGATAGACTACAAATTGAGAGCACTTCTTGAATATTTCTGGGCAAAAATTTTAGATCACATGGAGGACTTGATGAACATGTATCAATAAACGAAATCATGGTGCCCTATTATGGCAAGCATTATGCCAAACAGTTTATACGGGAAAATTCAATAAAGTTTGACTATATGTTGTAACGTTTGGGTTTCCCCCCCGTTACATATGTACCTCATCTTCCTTCGTATTTGTCCAACCCCGATCTCCGACGGCGTCCATGGTACAGATTCCGCCATTCCTATTCCTTCTAAAGTCCTTTGCATTACCGTATTACCGACCAGCGCTGCTTCCGTGAATTAATCCGGCATTTGCGAATCTGTCTGCCGTCGATCTGTAGAATGGCGTGTTCTCCTAGCCCTTAGTATCGACAATCACGGATCTGCTACAGCCTCCATTGCAACCACGACACACCACTAGCATACCATACTGATTCCGTACGTTACCAGTTAAGTCACCAGTTGTGACTATCGAACGTAACTTGCTGTACCATACATCTTTCCATCATTACATCATTACCGTTGCTGTATTAGCCGAACCGAACATCCGATACCTGAAGGCTGTAGTACCGTAGATAAGTACTTAGAGAATAAGCATTTCCTTATTGTGGTTGGCATAGGCCTCCACTGGTGCCTAATTTTCTCGTAGTTATTGCTAAGCATCTCTTTTCCCTTTTCGTCTTTTTTTTTACACATAATTATAATTAATTCATTAGTAAATATATACATATAATTTTATTTCAACGTTGCTTCTGTGCATGACCTAAAGCTTTCACCAACGTACCCAGCTCCGACATAAAAAGCTAGTCCGGTAAGGTGAGTACGTTACAATGTTCAAATAATGGTTTTGATGTATACACCGGAAAATATGGTAATAAGGGAAAAAAATGGTTTGGGTGGTGATGTTATTATACTCCTACTAGACCAAGTCGACGTGGTAAAAAATCAATGTTATAAACTTAATTGTGACAATTTTTTTACCAGTTTACCACTTTTGTCCCATTTGGCTGACTAGAACCACTGTGCTGTAGGAACTATCTAGAATAGGCTAGAACAGTGTCCTCTTTTAGCGAAAAAGCACTGAAATAAATAAATAGGATGACAAATAAGTATAAAAGAGCAAACTCTTTTAGTGCAGTGGAAAGACAACAGAGTTGTATCTGTTGCTACGAATTTTGAAACAGACACCAGTGTACCTGCTTCGCAATCGGACCGTATTTCTAAATCTAAAAAAAAATATACTTCAAACAAAAACGTTAGTGGCCTATAATAAAGACATGGGGGGAGTTGATAAGATTGATAATTTGGTAGCCCCCCAACAAGAATACGATAAAGGAAATGGTATTGGCTACTAGTTGTCTATTTCTTAGATGTTTCAGTGGTTAATGCCTGGCTGCTATAGCTCTGGTCTTTTTGAAATCATTTGGTATAAGGTCACAACAAGGACGAATATCACGCCCTCTGGAAGACGTAAGATATGACAATACTGGGCATTTGATTGTCTACAATGAAACTGATCGCGGTTGTGCATTTTGCAGCTAGAAAAGCAACTTTCTCCACAGAAATTGTAATACGGCTTTGTTTCCCAACCTGATGATGACCCGGATGGAGGATTTCAAGCACCAGAATATTGGTTCAATAAGTTCAAGCATAGCATCAAAACTGTTGGAGAAGCTGCATCTGCAGACACTTCAGCGCTTAATTGCCGATAGTGGATACAAACTTAAACAAGTGTTTAATGCATACGAAACTGTCCTGCTATGGAAAAAATGCCAAACAAAACTTTTATACCAAAACTGAAAAGTATGCCTCTGGTTTTAAGGCAACAAAAGGTAGAGTTGCACTACTGCTCTATTCTAATGCATCAGGAGATTGTTTAATTAAGCCACCTATTCTTTACAGATCGTTAAATCCTCGTGCTTTGAAAAATCAAAGCAAGGACAACCTACCAGGGTTTTGGCGTTCAAACAAGAAAGTGTGTCAATTCTTCTATTGGAACCTTTGGTGTGAAACACTAAACTTGAAGAGATTTACCACTAAACATCAAATCACTTTTTTTTGTCCTATCTCTCTTAAGAAGATTAAATCATCTCCTGATGATGCTAACATGGTTAGCAAAACGTGCGTGGAGCAGTTCAAAAAAAGTTTAAGAAAGTGTGTGTTACAAGTGTCATTTTCTGCGATTCCAGGATTGTTGTATTGAAACTTATTGAAATATTAATAATTTAGATTTCAAGGCAGTTCTAGTTTTGAACAACGATCTAGGTCACCCTCGTGAGACTGTAGCGTAAATACAAAGGTGATATTTTTGCCTTCTAACACGACGACCTTATTCCAACCTATAGATCAAGGAATAATCAAGGCCTTTAAGCTCTATGACATCAGACAAACCTTTAAAATCATACAGGACACTATAGAATGTGATCCTGATATGAATGTTATACATTCAAACAAATTTTAGCCTGGTAAAATGCATTGTTAACATAAAAGAATCATTGAAAGAGCTGAAGCTATACACATTGAAATCATGCTGGAAAAAACTATAGCATGCGATTGAAACGTTTTGAGATGATACTGAGATTTATTCATTTCAATGATAATTCTAAACTTCCGACAGGCGATAGACTACAAACTGAGAGCACTTCTTGAATTTTTTGGCAAAAATTTTAGATCACATGGAGGACTTGATGAACATGTATCGATAGACGAAATCATGATGCCCTATTATGGCAAGCATTATGCGCAAACAAAAGCATATTGTTAATGCCATATCCGAATATCAATCCGAAATGAAAGATCCTTCAAAAATGGCAAAAGAAGAAAACAAATATTAAATTCTGTAAACCATTGCCGAAACCTGATAATAACTATTAATATTGTTAACAAATCTCTTAAATTGTTTTTATTATAGATTTTTTCTTTTTATTTTGTAACCTTGGAACATATCCCCTATAATCCCGTACAAATTACCATACTGTATTCACGGTTTCTGTATTCGCGGCATATTTTCGGAACGTATCCCTCGCGAATAAGGAGCTTTAAATGTAATACATATTTCTTTCCGTTTTATATCGATTGCCGTTTATTCCGATTTCCATTTTATTATCGTTCAGTGTCCAATTACGTTACAATTACAGTTACAAGTATGGCAAGCAGTAGTAAAAAAGTTAAGACATACCATTTCCATTCTGAGTGGGAAGAACAATACTTCTTTACAGACATTAAAAGCAAAAATGTGTGTTTTTTGTGCAACAATTCTGTATCCGTTGCTAAAAAGGGAAATATTGAAAAACACCATAAAACTGTTCATTCGACTTAAAAAATCAGTTAATTGGACAACAATCAACATTTTTAAAAGTATTTTACAAAAATAAGGCTGCAACTGAAGCTTCCTAATACGTGTCGTACATAAATATACAATATAAAAAGCCTTATGAAAAAGGAGAAATAATAAAACATGCATTTTTAGAAGCTGCTTATTAATTATTAGATAATTTTTAAAATAAAAACGAGATAGCGTTTGCCATAAAAATATTCCAACTTTCTGCCAGTACAGTGATAAGACGAGTAGAAGTAATGAGTAGTGATGTTTCTTTTACACTTAATACGTGACTTATATAACTATAGTTATTTTTCCCTGCAATTTGATGAATTCACAGATGTGGTAGTTGATAACGCTCAGATAGCTTTATTGGTCAGGATAATTTTTAGCCATTTTATGATTAAAGAACTTTTGAAGATTATTCCACTAAAAGGGCATACTACTGGCTAGGACCTATTTTCTCATTTGATAAATGTTATTTCGTCTGAGAAAATTTCAATATTTAAAATGGTAGATTACCACACATGGAATTCCAGCTATGGTGGGTTCCGAAAAGGATTTTGTGGCATTATGTTGAAAGGATGATACTTTTCCGCAATTTCTCTCTTATCACTGTATTATCAACCAACAAGCATCATGCGGGAATTTTTTGAAACTAAATTACGTTATGAAAATGGTAGTGAAAATTGTGAATAAGGTTAGAGCTCAGTCGTTACAGAGAAAATTATTCAAAGACTGACCGATGAAATGGACTGTCAATACGGGAATTTACTTCTTACCTTCTGAAGTCCGATGGTTGAATAAAGGAAAAGTACTCAAGCATTTTAATGATCTCTTACCTGCCCTAGTTGAATTTTTTAAGCAATACGATAAACCCAATCCTGAAGTGGAAAACTGAACCTGGCTTGAAGATTTTGGATTTCTGATGGGCATTACGGAGAGATTCAATGAACTTAATTTACAGCTTTAAGGGAGAGACAATCAATTAATGAAAATTATTTCTGATATAAAAGCGTTTACCAAAAAGCTTAAGTTTTGGGAAGAAAACCTAATAAACCGCGACACCAAGCACTTCCCTGTTCTTTCAGCAAAGATATCTCAAAATCAGTTGCAACTTTACGACAGTAAAAATCATGTGCAAATAATATCGAACTTGAAGGATTCCTTTAAATCTTTTTTAAGATGTCAATGTCATCGGACTAGTGGTACAATTTATTGACTCACCCTTCTTGGAAATAAATATTGAGCAATTTGCCACTTGTGTTATGTAGCATTTTGACGAGGATAGAGCTACAATAGAAATTACGGTTCAAAATGGTTTAAGTAAAGATAAATATCCAGTTTTAGTTAACGTTGTCTTAAAAGTGAAAGCGTTATTCAGTTCGAGCCATTTGTGTGAATCTTCTTTCTCCAATATGAAGGTGATTAGCAGCAAATACCGCAACCGACTTACAGATGAATATTTGGATAATTGTATTCGAATGGCTGTAACGAACTATACCGCCAATATAAAAAAAACTGTTGACAATTCTGAGTGTCAGCCTTCTCATTAAAATGATATTTTAATCTACGTTTGCATCTGTTTAAATTTTGAAGTAAGGTGTTACTTTTTTGTTGTTTACATAGGTCATGCGAACTTTAAAAAATATATGACATACCATTACGTCAAAATTGTGATTATTTTTCGGACATATACGATATGTATATTGTATTTACATCATATGTAATGTATAATATAGTTATAGTAAAATAAATCCTGTACGTCAAAGATGTGTTTCCATTATTGCATTAAACAAGTTTAGATACCTCTCTCTATCGGAATATTATTATCAGCTGAATATTATTAGCAGCTTTGAATATTATATTATTAAGTAGCTCAACACATTGAAAAGTTGGCGACCCCTTCCTTAGGGTCTAATATATAACCTTTAAGTACTCAAAAAATGCGTTTTTTATCTAGTGATAACAGCAACATTAAATTTTGGGACTCATGTTTTATTTACTCCTGTACACACATTGTAACTTAAAACTTACCCACTGGAATATCATATAGCTCCTCTACTCTTCTATTATTTTCTTTCGGCTTATCAGGGCTTGTGTTAGTATCAGTAGTAGTAACGGGACTTTGATCATTATTAGAGACCAGTTGTACGGGCTCTGTGTTTGGAGATTTACCGTCTGGACTCGAACTGCCATTGGTTAGCTGTTTAGCGGTTGGTGGGGAAAAGGTGGCGGGAGATGTAGGTGTGGTGGGGATAACAGGTTCTGGAACTTTAGTAGGAGTGGTTGGGAGAGAGTCTCTCGAATCGCTATTAGACGATGGAGAATCGGCTTTGAATGGTATGGATTCATTTTTAGTTGGGGAACCTTCGCTAGCTGCAAAAACACACCACAAAAGAGCCATGTTAGTTATATGAAGTCACTCAATTAATGGAAAATAAATAATCCAAATTTCATGCATTTTGATTACTAAATACAACAATTAGTTACCAAAAGTACAATATATAAATATAAATTTTGGTCTAATGTACTATAGTTCAATTGTGTTTAAACTATATTATTATTTAATATTGTTAAACATATTTGTTCTACCCGTAATATACACTATATATATTATTTTTAGATATGCCAACTATTGTGCTTCTATTGATATCTTAACAACCACAAATAAATAACTTATTTAGTCGGCACGCATAAGAACTTATTTTTGAATTATATATTGGATTCGCTGGAAAGTTGTGAGTATTTTCAAAACAAATCATTTCATCGGAAGAGAAGTTATTGTGATATATTAATAATTACATAATATTTTGATCTCCTGTATGTACCCGAAGATCCCGGAAGTTTTCTGTTCTTTTATTCCTTACTCTTCAGCAATCTTTCCAACTTCTGATGAAGCTAATATACATGAATTTCTTTATTAAATGTTTTTTCTTGATATTAATTGTTTCTCATGTATTGGCACGTAAACAGTGGAGGTCCGGTGAAGAATAATCGCAACGGAGATCAGGCAAACTTAGCGGATGTTACTTCGACAATGAGAGACATTAACGATCCGCCATTTGACAAGAATTTGAAATTTGGGACGAAAAAGAAGTGGAGAATTGCCGAACCTGAGACCGGAAAATTTTTTCGGATCTCGACGACTTCCGCCGGAATGTTGGGGACTAATATTACTGGGAATTAAACGTGTCAATACAAGATTTTGGAGGGCTGCGTTCAACTAAGCTTAAATTAGGCCCATTATTTGTGCGGAATGTTGATTTAAAAGCGAATTGGCTGTGGCGCTGGGGAATTTTTAGGAACTTAAATCATACAGTATTAATTTGGGACCCCCGAACGAAACTTGGTTGAGGCGTTTTCAGGAGAGAAGGCTAGCTGACGTGACTTTTGGGGGTTGTTGTGAAGATAAAGCCTTCACAGAAGGCCCCGGAGAAAAGCGTGGCCTACGAGAGAAAACATGGACGTTGGGGAAACGAATGTCATTAACGACCCCTTAGTTGGACGAGAGCTGGGCCTAATGAAGCAGTTTGTAAAGGCTCTTGATAAGAATGGATCATGCTTTGCATATATAGTTGAGTTGAGTACGGAAAAAATGAAAGCAGGAATATTTGACGGCCCGTAAATAAGACAACTCATATCCTGCCTTCATAAATTCGATGAATTACACTGAGCAAAAGCCTAAACTTCATTTATTGCAGTTGTCCAAAAATTTCTGAGCAAACGCAAAGCCAAAAACTATGTTGAACTGATAAACAAGATGCTTAACAGTTTCAGATCCCGAATGTAATATGAGCACTAAGGTGCACTATTTACACAGCCTCAAAATTTAGAAGACACCATTGAGAAACAACGTGAAAGATTTCACTAGGAATATGAAAACTATGGTGCACCGCTACCAAGGAATATGGGATACGCACATGATGGCAGATTATTGCTGGAGTTTAAAAAGTTGAAAGTGACTAGTTGGTTTCATCGATGACTTTTTCCTTTATCTTTGTATATAATATTTATATAATAAAAGGCCCCTCTAGAAGGTTACGTTAAAATTGTCAGATGTAAAATGTAATATCGTATGTTTGGTCAACTGGCTTTGAATATAAAACTAACTTATATTCAAAGTCATCTCTTAACAAAATAACCTTAACGTATTAGTGATTCCGTATCAGCATCACATATTTTTTTTCGTACGAAAATGTCAAGTTTTGTGCCGAATAAGCGTCATTTGCGGGTTTTCCAACTTTTCATTTACTTCTTTAATTTGAAGAAATCTGCAGCTGAGGGGCATCGAATGCTTGTGGAAGCATATGGTGAGGCTGAAGTGAGAGAAGTTATTGTGAGTGGTTTCAAAAGTTTAAAAACGGTGATTTTAACGTGGGAGACAAAGAAAGGGGTGGAAGGCCGAAAGTATACGAAGACACGGAATTGGAAGTATAATTGGAGTAAGATTCATCCCAAATGCAAAAAGAACTTGCCCTTTCATTAGAAGTGACTTAACAAGCCATTTCACACTGTTTAAAATCGTTGGGAATGATTCAAAAACAAGGAAATTGGGTTCCATGTGAACTGAAGCCGAGAGACGTTAAACGCCGATTTTGCATGAGTGAAATGCTGCTTGCCAGGCATAAAAAAAGGTTTTTTTTGCATCGTATAGTCACTGATGATGAAAAATGGATGCACTACGATAACCCAAAGAAAAGAAAATCATGGGGACCACCTAGCTGCAACATCGATAGCCAAACTGAATATTTTTGGAAAAACTCATGCTGTGTATTTGGTGGGATCAGCTTGGTGTCGTGTATTATGAGTTGCTCAAAACCGAGCGAAACCATTACTGGAGCTCTATACAGAACACAATTAATGAGACTGAGGCGAGCACTCGAGGAAAAATGCGCCAATTCTGCAGACATGATAAAATTATTTTACTACATGATAATGCTCATCCGCATGTTGCGGCGCCGGTCAAAACCTATTTGGAAACACTTAATTGGGAAGTCCTACCCCACCCGCCGTATTCATCAGACATTGCCCCTTCTGATTATTACTGGTTCCGTACGATGGCTGTCTGAGCAGTGCTTTACATCATATGAAGGTACCAAAAATTGGGTCGATTCGTGGATTGCCTCAAAAAATGAAGAGTTCTTCCGACGTGATATCCGAATGCTGCCAGAAAAATCTGAAAAAGTAGTGGCTAGTGATGGACATTACTTTGAATAAAACTTAATGTACCGTTCTTTCACAATAAATTCGTAATTTTTAATAGAAACCGATGGAAACTTATTTGTACACATTTTATATTTGTATAATATAATATGTGTATAATATAATATGTGTATAATATAATATTTGTATAATATAATATTTGTATAATAAAATATTTGTATAATATAATAATAAAAATTCCGTGTTTAGTTTTTTTCATTTGATCCATGGATTTAACTTAAAACTGTGTAACGTGTATATTTCACGAAACGTTATATCTTAGAAAGTTGACCTTCTAGGCAAAACTTAATTCCATATTTGAATTCAGGGTGTCAAATTCGTATGATATCAGCTCCAAATATCCTGGCACCAAAACAACTGTTGGCCTGTGTTATATTTCACTCTTCAAAGGTTTAATCCAATGTAAACTTTTTGCTCTGACAAATCTTTTCATGTCTTCTTCAGTATTAAAGTGACTCCAGTGCGATATATTCAGTCGATGGTTTTTAATAAAAACGTTAAAATGAGTAAACTAAGTCGCGAAATTAAGGCAATTTTAAGATAATTTTATTAAAATGGCTTTAAAGCGACTGATGCTACTCGTGAGATTTGCGAAGTGGAGGAGAAAGATGTCGTATCAATCCACAATCATCGTTCAGCTCTGGTTTAAAAAGTTCCGGAAGGGAGACATGAGTCTTGAAGATAGAGGAAGATGAGATCTGAGGATGGTTGCGGCATTTTCTTGATGGAAATTCGTGTGAAATTGTATAAATAAATCAAAGTCTAATTTCCACTTATATTTTTCTTTAAAACATAACGCGTTTCACTACATTGTAGCTCCTTCGGATGACAAATAATAAAATTGTATTGTGACAAGTAGTAGGTACTATAGGAATCAAGGAATCTTGTTTTTTTTTGCTGGGAATTCCCAGAGCCCTTATTCAGACTGATTTTTCGACATATTTAATGGCGAAGAATGGTTGAAGTCTATTTGGTCGTTAAAAAGGACATCTGTGTATTTATGACGGTTTATTTTCAAACATTCAAGTAAATTCAGGTTGTAACCCTTATTTTCTATGTGTAAGATTTTAAAATCATTATTAAATGTATGTTTTTCTTTTGTTCCACGTATGTTGAGTCCATTTTATTATTTAGATAGCTGCGCTTGTGTTCTGCGATTCTGAGTTTATAAGTTCTATCTGTTTATCTTATTTAAAATTTCTTGCACAAACCACACTTCATTTGGTATACACCTAATTTATTGCCTTTCCTCATTTTTTGTTTATAGCTTTTTTAAAATTCTTCCTAAAGAATTATTGATTTTAAAGGCTACATTTATATTAATGCTAATAATATTAGTTTTTAAGTTTTTCAGATATACGAAGTGTGGCTATTAAATAACGAGACTGACGCTGCTACAGAAGAAGTACACATGTGCCAAACGCCAGCGACCAACAGCTGTTTAGCATGAAGCCATCTCTTTCGAATGCAGTACCTTTCGCTTCTATACACAAATTCGTATAACCGTAGCCTTCGTTCGCATTAGAGTTATTTTTTGTTTCGCCCGAAAAATGTTAAGTGTAACAATAGAACAACGAATTGTTGTGATATTTCACTTGAAACTTGGAAAAACCGCTACTAAAACTTATAATTTATTAAAAGAAGTGTATGACAATGAATGTTTATCGTGTGCACGTGTTTTTGAGTGGTTTAAGTATTTTCAAAATGGCCGAGAAGACGTTGAAGATGGTCCATGCCCGGGTCGCCCTTCCACGTCAACAACGGATGACAATATCGAGAAAAATCGGTAATCTGGTTCGATCTGACCGTCGGTTAAGTATTCGTGCGATTGCTGAAACTATAGGAATTGGTAAAGAATGCGTACGGCAAATTTAACATAACAATTTTAACATGCAAAAAGTGTGTGCCAAAATAGTTCCTAAAACTCTCACGTTTGAACAATAAGAAGCTCGCAAAAATGTTTGTACTGACACTTTGAATGCCATTGAAATTTACCCAAATTTATTGGAAATGGTAATAACATGTGACGAAGCGCCAATCTATGTACTGGAAGAACCTAAATTCATCCAAAGCCAAAAAAGCTCAAATGAACAAATCAAAATTCAAAGCAATGATGATCGTTTTTTTATTTTCGTGGGATTGTGTACCTTGGGTTCCTGAAGGTCGAACTATTAATCAGCATTACTACCTTCACGTTCTTGCTGAACTCGGTGAATGAATAAGGAAAAAAACGGACGGATGCACGATCGATTCGTGTCTTAATATATTATAATTTTTATAATTTTATAATTTTTTATTGCGGAGAAGCAAGTTGAACATGCTATATAGTCACTCGCAGTAATAAAGTCTGTATCTTTCATTGTTCTCAGAACGTTTTCTTGCTTAGCGAAGCATTTCTTTAGCGTGTCTTTGAACCATAGACGATCACATATATCGCGCACGCATGTCCAAATTCATTGTTGAGAATGCGACGAATAAACTCTGTCTGACGTTTTGTACCTCGAATTATAATTTGCTATTTCAAGCTGAATAGTACCGTAACTGAACGTAACATGAGACATAGACGGTCCCATGGTACGTTCTGCCGATGTCGGCGTCTCATCTCGAATATCTCTCCAAGCCTCGATATTTGCTTCTTATTGTGACAATTTTGACTCAATATCCGCTTCTTGTTGAGCCAATTTATCAAATTTCTTTCTTTCTCTGTATAGTTTTGCACTTTTTTGTTGTTTGTGTGACGAACCTGGGGCGAACCTAGGGCGTGACTTTAAAATGCGGGCCGCAATTTTCGGAGTTTTTTTGGTTGAGTTTTCGTGGCCCGATTGCAATGAATTTTGGTACATTCGATTCTCTTTGCCTCGTTTAGTACTCACAACTGTTATACGAGGCGAGGATGACGTCACTCCACTTGTAATGGGTTCTGGTTCTAAATTTTCGTCGCAGAAAGCAACTTCGGAGGCCTGGTTGACTGGGTTCTCGTAGGCAGATTGCAATGATTTTTGACTTAATCGATGCCTCTTAACCTGTTTTCTGTTTTTAGCTTTATTTACTTCGATTTTTGATTTGACGCTTTTAGTATTTTTCGATTTTGGGCGCGCCATGGCTATATTCAAAACTTTAACGGCTCATAGTTTCCAAAGTTCATGAGGCAGTTTTTAGATTTAATATATCAATAGTTTAACTATTTAATGCACTTTACAACGACATCTCATTTATAACTGTAGCACAACAATTAACAAAGTTAGCCGCGTTTGCAATTTTGTTCACAACGATTTTTTTCTAAAAAGTCAATTGTATGCTATGACTAATAACTTGTGAAGTCACTACCGGATACGAATTCAATTGTTCTTTGTGTGATTGCGCAACTCTCCTCTAGCGATGGACACGTGTGGCGCGGTGCTCGGCCTGCGGGCGACTGAAAGGGCCGCGGTCACGCGTGCTTACATATTTGGTGTCGGTTTCGTCAGCGCGCCTCCGTACAGATCGAGCGTTGAAGACAGGGTTCCCTGTCAAAAACGACCCGAATTGTGGAAGAGCAAGTCATGGGTTCTTCACCAAAACAATGTGCCGGCTCATTCCGCATTATCTGTCAAGAGGTTTCTTGCCAAGTACAGCATCCCAGTGTTAGACCATACACCTTATTCGCCGAATCTTGCGCCGTACGAGTTCTATCTGTTTCCTAAGTTGAAATCTGCATTAAAAGGAACAATATGTGAGTCCGTTGAAGCTGTGAAGAGTAAGCGGCACGCGTGCTGAAGGAGCTGACAGAAGAAGACTTCCAGCACTGTTTCGAACAATGGAAGATTCGCGTGGAGCATTGTAGGGATAGAGGAGGGGTGTATATTGACCGTAATAATAAGTAAATTGTATGAAATCAAAATAAAATGTTTTACAGCGTCAGTCTCGTTATTTAATAGTCAAACCTCGTATGTCCAAATAAAAAGTTTTAAATCCAATCCGCTAATTTTAATCCAAGGGTAGACTTCCGAAGCGGTTTATATTTATGTTTTTTGGGAACTACTTTATCAACTATTGAAACTGGATAGCCCTGTTTAACCGTAATTTGCTTAAGTAAATTTAATACTATATTATATTTGTCTGGATTTGGAGTTTTTGGCTTATTCATAAATTAAACAATATGAACCCTCAACCACCTCAACTATACTCTCTTATCAGACTACACAAAGCCAAAGACTACACAACTGCAAAGACTACTGCAACTTTAAACCTAAATACAGTATTAAAAATTCTAATGAACTCATTAATAATATGAAAAATTTGCAGATACCGGAAAATTCAAAACTTGTATCTTTTGATGGCCAAAATTTATTTCCAAGCATTCCGCCAGAAGACACAATAATCCTAGTGGAAAATTTATTAATTAACAACAAAGTGAGCCCGATAGTTACAGCACATATAATGAGCTTGTTAAGAAGATGTCTTGATCAAAATTACTTTGCTTTCGAAGACAAAATGTACAAGACAATAAGACAAAATGTACAGACAAATGTATAACAGTAAAGAAAGCTTAATTATGGGCAGTCCACTAAGCCTTTTACTTGTAGAAATTTTTATGAACAATATTAAAGAACAAAAGAACAAAAACAAAATTAGTAAACAATGTTTAAATTGGTACCGATATGTTGATGACATTTTGGCATGCTTCCCGGGTACTAAATTTCATCCATAAAAATATCATATTTACAGCCGAAATGGAGACCAACAGTTCAATAAACTTTTTGGACCTAACGATTTCTAAAAATTCGAATAAGCACTCGTTTTCAATTTTCCATAAACCTCCTCAGACTGATATCACGATTCACAATACATCCATCCGTCCAACCACCCATAACAACGGGTAGCCTACAATAGCATGATTCATCGTTTAATCAATATTCCTCTAAATCCAGACAAATACAGAATTAAATTTAATTAAGCAAATTGCGGTTAACAACGGCTATCCAGTTTCAAAAGTTTATAAAATAGTCTCCAAAAAACAAAGCCCTTTCGGGGATCCTAGGATTAAAATTAAAAAATTTGAATTGAAAACGCTTCATATTATAGACATATATCTGAAAAACTTTAAAAAACATCTCAACAGCATTAATAAAAATGTAGCCTTTAAAACCAACAATTATTTAGGAAAAATTTTAAAAAACTATAAACCAAAAACGGAGAAAGACAATAAATTAGGCGTCTACCAAATGAATTGTGGTTCGTGGAATCAATTTTATATAGAACAGATAGATCGTTTAAACTGAGAATCGCAGAACACAAGCGCAGCTATCTAAATATTAAAATGGACGCAACATAAGCGAAACATCTTATTAAAGAAAAACATACATTTAATAATGATTTTAAAATCTTACACATAGGAAATAAGGGTTACAAACTGAATTTACTAGAATGTTTGGAAATAAACCTTCATAAATACACAGATGTCCTTCTTAACGTCCAAATAGACTTCAACCATTCTCCGCTATTAAATATGTTAAAAAACAGTCTGAATAAGGGTTCTGGAAATTCCCAGAAAAAAAAACATGTAAAATTACTTGATTCTTATAGTACCTACTATTTGTCACAATACAATTGCATTCTTTGTCCTACATCGAAACAAGCTACAATGTAGCGAAACGCGTTATGATTTAGAGAAAAATATAAGTGGAAATTAAACGAAGATCAGATCGTTCACGGTCTCTCGATGTCGAGGATTTAAAAACAAAGGACTGCAGATCCTAGAACAAGGGCTAGGAAACTTTCAGGAGAATTAGAAGTATCCCATTTTACTTTTAATCGGTATTTGCGATACACAGAAATGGTGCCAAAGAGTGAATAACTATAAACAGTGAAAAACTAAGTACCCCAAAAACGCAAATACTTTTGCTACACCCGAGTATTTTGACATTCCATCTGTTATGTCAAGGAAAACATATCACCTATTGCGAAACCAAATTAATTGTTTTCCAAAGCACTTGATTCATAAACGGTACTTGACTTAGAAATAATCTAAAATACTCACAACTTTTCGATTGATCCAATAATTATTGTCGTAAAATAAATAATCTTAAATAATAATGAATACAATTATACCATAATTGAATTAAGTAATTATCAAACAGTCAACCAGTTCTTAAAATTGCAAAATTTACGCAATAACGTAACGTAAATTTAGTACGTACATTATTTACGTAGTAACGTAAATGATTCTGATGTTTAAGTGTTAAATTACTACAAAAATGCAAACAATAACAACAAATAAGTAAAATATACCTCGAATTGGTGAACTATTATTGACGATAAGTTCCGGAGAATTCTTGGTTATACTTGTTGGCCGTGGAAGACTTGTTGTACCATTAGTTTTCTTTATGCTATAAGACCCTCGTTGACTGTCAGTTGCTAATTTGTCCACGACACCTTCTAGTTCACCAAAGACCTAAAAATATATTACAATTACTTACAAATATTGTACAATTAATCCAAATTCAGTCTTAAACAGAAATTTCTTAATAAGAGGTTTAATAATAGATGGGTCTTAAATAGAGGTTTTTATTAGGATGTTATGTATGTAATTTTTCAATGGTATTCTCAAACTCATGTTCGACAAATTGAGAATCATTCAATTTGGCTTCAGATCTAAACATTCAACCATTGTTCAAGTTTACCACGTTACCGAGAAAATAGAACCGAGAATGGAAGAAAAACATATGTTCTGCAATCTTCCTAGACGTGGCTCAGGCCTTTGATAAATTGTGACACGAAGGCCTGATATATAAACTAAACAAAATGCTGCCTAAAAAATATGTAGATATACTGACATTATATATATCAGACGCGCTTTTCATAATATAGCAAAAAGACTAATACTCTGGCTTGAAAGAATTAGGGAGCGGGGCGTTCCTCAAGGAAGTGTTTTTGGTCTCGTCCTTTATCTATTATATACTAGCAACCTGCCAGTTTTAAAAGACACTGCAATAGCCACATTTGCTGGTGATACTGTTCTACTAACAGTGAAGCAAAACATGGAAACCACAACTACAAAATTACAATCAGCAAGCGATAAAATAGTGAATTGGACCACAAAATGAAAAATCAAGCTCTACGAACTACAATCTATACATGTTAACAATCTTTACCATTGAGAAAATATCAGAGCAGCTCCTTCTAAATATAAATGGTAAAATCCGTTCCATATGAGTTTAAAGCCAAATACCTTGACATGATTCTTGATGTCAAACTAAGATGGAAAGAGCATGTAAGAAAGAAAAAAGCTGAGCTTGGTCTCAAATATAGAAAATACTGTTAGCTTATAGGAAATCATTCCAAGATGACAATAAATAATAAGATGCTGATTTATAATCAAATTCTAAAATCACTGTGGCTATATTGCATACAGATGTGGGGATGTGCCAGCGATAGTAATATTAAAACAATACAAATATTTCAAAACACGGTAGTATATACGTAACTCCCATCTTCATCGAGATCTTGGAATTCCAACGATGAGGAAGAAATCCAAAATGCAAAAGGCCTTCAACTGCTGCCAAAATCATGTCCAAAGACCGCAGAGAACTAAACCTCGTGACCTCGTGTAGTGTGTTGTGTGCAAAAGCAGAGGATAGTGCTAGTGTCGAGTAACATAATCATTAGAACAATCTAAAGGGCATCATTGGATTAACTTTAGATTAGGTTAAAATTTGTTAGAGGAAAATTAATGGTTAGTCTTTTGACTAGTTTTAATAGATTTAGAAACTATCAGTAAATAAATACTTATAGCTAAAATAAAAAAATGTTTGAAGTTAAATAAGTCATTAAATTTATAGAAAGTACTTTCGTAAATTTATCCAACGATTCTTCGCATCATTTTAAACAAAAAAAGTTCCTAACAGGTAAGAAAAAAGTTTCTTACAAAAGGGTCAAATTTATTAAATTACCAATCGAAAAGCTACGATTAGAATTAACATTTTAAGCAAATATGTGTAAAAGCATATTTGGCAAACATTGTTAAATCTTTTTTTTTAATTAAGAATCATACCCTCATTAGCCAACAAACATGCGGCAACGTCGCAATATCGCCACGACAATGGTATTTCAAAATAGCGACAAAAATTACTTCGGTTTATATCACTGCATGCATTCAAGTTCAATTTAAAACCAAAATTATATTCTGTACGCAAATATGATATGATTCGTACTTACGAAGAAGAAGCTTTTAAAAATTATCGGTCGCTACAGGCAGTACTGTCTTATGCATATCTTGCTTTAAAGTGCAAGTTGAAAACCTTGCCTTGTGCAGATCACTCGTCTCCACACCAAAGATACGGACAGCGACCTAGTAGTCGACGTCAGAAACAATCCAGGTTAAGTAACCACTCCATTAGAGGCATGTTTATTAGTTTACCAAGCCCTGCACAGGCAAAGTTTTTTGATATTTGTTAGATTCCGGGCGTTTTACATAGGGGGCAATTTAGTTACCAGGCATTTTTGATGCGAGGCATTTATGGTACCAAACGTTTTGGTCTCCGTACATGCCAGTAACCGCTCATCTTAGTTACAGGACTTTTCAATAACATTTATTATTCAATCACTATTTGTCTGCCATCATTTTCTACTTCACGAACGCTAGATAAGATCCCTTACACTTTAATACTGTAAGTTTAATGTTGAACATTTTCATCTTTATGATGTCTTGTTAAGTAGGGTAGCTGTAGAGTGTCTGGCTTTTCATTATAGAGACTTAGCTTTCCTAAGAGCCTGAAGATGTCGTATTGCAGATAAATGATAAATTCAGCATATAATTTCCTAAAATTTCTAATTTCAGAAAACTAAATTCTAATTTCTGAACTCGAAAAGATTTACCACTAAACTCTCAACCACTTTTTTAAACTTCTCGATGCACGTTTCGCTAATCATGTTAGTTAAGAAAGTGGAGGAAGAACTGAACGAGGCAAGAAATGTATCATATGACGGTGGCGCTTTTTAGTTATGATTATATTTTTAATTACGATCCACACGTCTGATTTTTTTTTAAATATAACTCAAAAAATTCTTCAATAAGTGCAATTTTACAGGCAAATAAAAATTATTTTGATTTGCCTGTAATGCGCTAAATATGATATTCGAGCACTAATTATCAAGAAAATGATAGCCTGTTTTAAATAACTATCTTGACCATAAAATGTCCATCAAGAACTAGAATGTTTTTGCTGAAGGAATAAAAACAAAAAACAAACACACTGACACTTTAAATGGGAAACGTAATTAAAACTTCAGTGTCAGTCCAATTTCCAAACGCAGTAGACGAGGTTAAATTAGAAAATCTACTTAAAGACTCAGCTGTCCCACTAAATGAAAATTGCAACAGCCTGAGAAATACGTTATTTTTATTTCCAATATTCTCTTAGGTATTTATAGCTATTTGTCTGCGGTTTAGACATTAGTACAGAGATAAAAACAGTTATGATGTTCGTAATATTTAAACTTGTTTATACAATATTTTTAAATTATATACAATAATGATAATTTATTAAATATGTGTTGAATTATTATTCATATTTACTTAGACATTTTGTTTGAAAAATACCTCTAAAGGATAATGTTGACAACCTGCATAGTATGTCTAAAAATTGCTCAAGCTAAAGTAATACTAAAATTAGGATTTTCTTTATTAGGACATGCCAGGATAAATTGAAAAGTCAGATTTTTTAAATGCAATATTGCTTTTTGATCGATAATCGATTTATTTTTCAACATAATCTCCTTAAGCTCGAAACACTTCGACCGACAATTTTGCAACACTTTTATGCCTCCCAAAAACTACCTTTGAAATCTGAAAAATAACACTCTTTTTCGCCGATGATCTCTTCATTTTATGTGAATTTCTTTTCACTCAGCCATTTCTTCAGGTTTGGAAATCGAATAGGGCCAAGTCCTGAGAAATTAGTGGACGTAGCATCAATTCGTAGGATAAATTAACCAATTTAGCTGTTGTAACGGTGGATGAATTGACGGATGTAGTGTCGTGAAAAAAGACCATTATTTTCTTTGTCAAATGAGGGCATTTTTAATACACTTCGCCCAATAATTTTCCAACTTTTAATGTCTTCCATAAAGTACTTTTGAAATCTGCAAAATGGTACTCGATTTCGCCGATGATCTTTTCATTTGATGTAAATTTCTTTTCAGTCAGTCATGTTTTTCATGTTTGGAAAGAGAAAGAAATCGAATGGAGTCATGTCCGAAAAATTGAGTGGACCTGGCATCAATTTATAGGCTAAATTAACCAATTTCGCTGTTGTAACCGTAATGAATTGACGGGTGTAATGTCGCGGAGAAAACAGTAGCATTTTCTACGCCAAATGAGGGCATTTTAATACACTTTGCTCAACAATTTATGTCTTCCCAAAAGTATTTTTGAAAGCTGCAAAATAGTATTTTATTTCGCTGATGATCTCTTCATTTGATGTGAATTTTTTTTCAGTCAGCCATTTCTTCATGTTTGGAAAGAGAAATAAATCGAATGGAGACAAGTCTGAAAAATTGAGTGGACATGGCATCAATTCGTAGGGTAAATTAACCAATTTCCCTGTTGTAACGGTGGATGAATTGGTGAATATAATGTCGTGGAGAAAACAGTAGTATTTTCTACACCAAATGAGGGCATTTTTAATACACTTTGCTCAACAATTTTCCAACTTTTTTATGTCTTCCAAAAAGTACTTTTGAAATCTGCAAAATAGTACTATATTTCCCCGATGATCTCTTCATTTGATATGGATTTCTTTTCAGTCAGCCATTTCTTCATGTTTGGAAAAAGAAAGAAATCGAATGAGGCCAAGCCTGGCAAATTGAGTGGACGTGGCATCAATTCATAGGGTAATTAACTAATTTCGCTGTTGTAATGGTGGATGAATTGATGGATGTAATGTCATAGAAAAAACCAGTATTATTTTCTACGCCAAATGAGCCAACAATTTTCCAACTTCTTATATCTTCCAAAAAGTACTTTTAAAATCTGTAAAATACTACTATATTTCGCTGATGATCTTTTCATTTCATGTGAATGTCTTTTCAATCAGCCACTTCTTTATGTTTGGAAAAAGAAATAAATCGAACGAAGTCAAGTCCGGAAAACTGAGTGGACGTGGCATCAATTCGCAGGGCAAATTAACCCTAAAATTAATAAAACGGCATACAAGTAGACGAACCGATCGATATTTAGAGCGACTCGCTTTACAAGATCGACGCAAATCATCTCGGGATTTAAGTAGCACTTTATTCGCTCAACGGGGAGTTTCACTTTCCACTAGTACAGTAAGAAGATGTATCAAGGAAGCTGATGTACACGAGAGGAAAGCCTTATCTGATCGAGGCCCACAAAAAAAACCGTCTAGCATGACCCAAAAAATACGCTCACGAGACAATTGAAGATTGATCTAAAGTAATTTTTACCGACGAGTCAAACATAGAGGTACGTTTTTCAGTTACTTTTTTGTCTTTTTTGTAGATACAAAAAAATTAAATCACTCTGTGTAGGGTAGATAAACAAAAACTAATTTCTGTATTTTTTTACACATTGGCAGATTTTTGGGCGATCTGGGGCTCAGAACGTCAGGCGAAGGCGCGGTGAATCATTTCTCACGGAGTGCTTGATACCTACCGTCCAACATGGGGGCGGAAGCATCATGGTTTGGGGATGCATTTGGATTAACAGTAGAGGCGGGAGAATTTTTTGTGCTAGGGGCGCATGCATAGTCGGCGTTATGTCGCAATGGTCGTTTTGGAACAGTCCATACTTCAAGTTTGCGGTGACAGCTTGGAGGAGTACTAACATCAGCATGATAACGCGCTTTGTCATCGGGCTCAAGCAACAATGCATTAGTTCTGTAATAAAAGGGTACGTGTGTTGGAATGGCCGGCACAGTCTCCAGACTCCAGCCCATCGATTTTGGCACATTTTAAAGAAGAACGTGACCAAGTATCACTGCCATAGAAAAACCCAACGTCAACACAAAATATTCGAGGAATGGCAGTCTATTTCTCCAGATTTATGTCACAAGCTGGTGTCAACGATGCCTAAACGCTTAAAAGCGGTTATTCAAGCTCATGGTGGATGAATAAAATATTAAATTTGTTGTCAATAAGTGATATTAAGTAATATACTGATGAAGTTATTATTTATAATCCAGCCTTGTTACTATTTTTCTTAAAGTTTAGGGGTACCTAATACATATGCACATAAATGTATGTAGTCGAAAGTATTTGTATTTGAAATATCAAATGTGACTAGGTTTCAGGTAGAAAATCAGTCCTCATAAAATGTCATTGTCATGTTTAGATGGAAAGTTTATTATTTTACTCCTCAGCTTAACGAAAAGTGTCTTTTATATTTTGGTATATTCATCTTGGTCCCAAATATTTGCCTTATGCTTAAATTATTCATAATGTACAGAATTTCATCCGACCTGATTGTCTGTAGAACTGAGCAGCAATTCTAGCGCGTTTTTGGCTAGTAAAAACATCACTGTGGCTCCGCAGCCACCATATTCACAAGTCTTAGTAATTGTGACTTTTTACTAAGTCATTTTTAAGGCAACTACTTTGAAGAAGGCAATGTAGAATTGTAATTTTAAATGAATAAAAAATATATACAAAATTAGTCTCATTACTTAATTGATATATCTCGTATAAATTCAGTTCAAGATTTTTAAAACAAAATCGGGTATCATATTATCATAATTATAACTAGTTGTATAATTCCTTATTAGAGAAATGTTTATTGACAGAAGAAATAAATAAAATGTGTAAAAATAGAATGTTAAAAATGCAGTTAGAATTAAGGTCTCTATAAATTTAGTTATACATTAAGTTATACATTCAGACATAGTTCATAAAAATTAAAGCTTTTATAAATTCAGTTAGAATTAAGATCTCCGTGCATGAATAAAACGTTCCGAATAAGTATTCGGCTTTTCAAAAGATATCTTCTGCTGCCGTTTTGCTAATTCGTTCAGTACGATCTTTTTATCAGAATTTAAATAGTTAAATGGATATAAATTAAATAATTAATACAATACTTCTTCGCGTAAAATCTTCAACAGTAGCTCTCTGGGACTCATTACTTTTGTGATGGACTATTGTTATGAACTGCCTGGTGCGTCTATCCACCTGAAATGCGATACTCAGTAAATTTTAGATCTAAAGAGATTTCAAAATACAAATAACATTCCACAGTGACGTTCTGACCATTTGTCACCAACGCTTTACAATTCATCCACTATTTCATACCACGCAAAGAATTGTTATGAACCCACTATAATCCTATTGTACGCGATTGATAATATATATATATATATATATATATATATATATATATATATATATATATATATATATATATATATATATATATATATATATATATATATATATATACAGAGATTCTTTATTTACATAAGAACAGATATTTTGATATTTTTTGAGCTTTAGATCGTGGCGAAAAATACAAAAAAAGAAAAAAATATAACTGTTGAAAATGTTCACCATTCCATTCCTGTTGCGAGAAGCTTCGTCGGATGTTAAAATATTGAACAAAAAATTTGGATTCCTTTTTTTATTAGCCAATAGGCTAATAAATTATTCACACAATTTCTGTGTAAAATATCAATAGGTAAGAGTGCTTGCACCCTTTTTACGTGATAAGGGTATAGTAATTGTTCTTTTAATGTTCTATGTACAATCCAATAGAAAATGGAAAGCTCCAACTTGTCGCGCAATACTTCGAGTACTTCTGGTAGAACCCTTTTCAACAAGATGTAAAATTCATTCTTCGACTTCAAGGTCAATTTCTCGCTGCTGCCCACTTTCTTGAAATTTTGGAATCAGCCCACCACTATCCAAAAGTCTTTGAGTAATTTGGACAAATGTTTGCCGAGCTGGAAGTGGCCTTTCTGGGTATCGTTAGCCAGTAAATGAATTTACTCTGATTTAGTCTGAATTTTGGAGAGCCTCCGTAAATATTAAGCATATCGTGATATTCGCAGAATTTTTTTTTTGCTTTAAATCGAAATTAAATGCACACCCATTGACCTACAATAAAATAATTTTTGTGGCAATGTTTAAATAACATTGTTTGCGCATCGATTGGCGTTGGCGTTGTCGCATAATATATGACGTGATTCTTAATTTAAAAAAATGTTTAAATAGTTTATTTGTAATTTATTCGTTAAGTAATGTAAGAAATATTTTAGTTTAATACATATTTTCCCGATCTCGGTGTCATCTCAAATAAAACTATATGTCTATCGTTTGTTTAGAGTGTCTTTCAGCATACAAATGTAAGAAATATGTAATTTTCAGTTTCCGGTCTCTTGTTGCAGCTCAGGTAAAACGATAGTTTTATCACATTTTTGGTTAAGGATGGTTTTTGACACATAAAAGACTTTCGATCAGATGCGGACTATATTACATTTTCTCTTTAGGGACACTGGGTTGTGTTACTGTATTTACATTCCATGAGTTTGCTTATCCTATATAAAAGCTTCGACAACACTTTAAGCGGCCCATAGACTTGCAACTTGGTTGCCAACCATGTTTCCAATTTGTCATGTTGCAAACAAAGTTGAACGTCTGTGAGGTTGCAGTTTCAATACCATGTTGCACCGACAATTGCAATGCCACCAAAAAGTTTAAATTTTTTATTATAGGACCTAATATTGCCAACCATGTTGTAACGTCTGTTGTTCATTTTGAAACCCTAATAAGTAGGTAAAATAATTGGAATCTCAATTATTATACACAACGAAATAGTTTATACGATAATTTCTTTTTATAAACTGATGTTGCTCGTACGGTTGCATGGTCTGTAGCAATCAAGTCGGCAACATGGTTGACAACCAAGTTGCAAGGCTAGGGGCACTTAAGAGCAGTTACCGCCCGATGTGCTATAATGGTGGGACATCTTTAAGTTGCCACATTCTCCCCTCAGTGCCAGGAATAGTACTTAGTTTGATATTTGATTATTAGCCGATAATATTATCATTGTAGAAGTTATGTAGAGCATCTCTATTTGTATTGACATTGATTGCTATATTAAAATATGATTTATATTGGTCTTAATAGTAACAGATAATAAGCAAAGACCAATTTGATGAATTCAGGGTGTTCAAGGTTACTTTTATTTCCAGATAGTTGCAATGATTGGAAGCAGCCACCATGCTCGTCAAACGTATGTACCCAACTAGCCGTCCATTTAGAACAATTACCATTAAGCCATCTTCTATATTATTAGGGAGATATGTATATCTGTCTTTATATTATATATATGAAAAAAAATCCTTTCATTTTATGTCAATCGTTTTTTTTTGTCACCCATACTTTTGTTAGGAGCCCTATGTTTTTGACCTATTTTGTAACGAACTTTCAACATTATAATAGTTGTTTAACAAGAACTTCAGAATTTATACATAATAGTTATACATAACATTAGATTCTCTAGTTCTATTTTCAGAAAAAAAATTCAGCTTCTTTTTAAACAAATTGTATACATACAGAAATATTAACCACAATGTTCTTATCCTTTTAATTATTTCATTAATTATGCCAAGTGTAAAACATAACAGTGTCTTAGAAAGTAAATAATACTGAAATTATGTACAAAACTTGCATAAGAATTACCTTCGCGGATTCTGAATGGAAAGTATGCTCGGCATTAAACAAAGATTGGAGATTCGTGACCAGAAACAGCACTCTTGAATCGTACAGTGCAGGTAGTTCGTCGTGCAATTCCGAATTCAACATTTCGTAAGTCCTCTTCGCTTCCTCGAGTTGTTCCCTGCCTTTAGCGATTTTTGCGTCGTCCCGTTTCTTCATGTTGGTTTGCAATGCCTGGAAATTGTGCCTTTGGCCGTCATAATCCACCAGTTTTCTGCCTCTTTTGTCGATTTTTTTCTAAAATAATAAAACATTATTAATCAATTTATATGCACCAAAATTTCAAACACTTAAAAGCAAAAAGGCTTGAAATGTTAATGTTAATTCTAAAAATATATGACTATATTATAAAAACGGAACCTTAAAGAAACATTTTTTTTAAGACAATATTAATTAAAATTATGTAGAAAAACATAACAAATAATAACGGGTGTCTCAGAATGTTGTTCGTTTTTATTTTGACTGTTACGCGCCAAACACAGATAATGGAAGGAGGGAAGTGGTGTCAAATGCTTGACCGCAAATGCACACCGCGCATTTTGCGTGCGAGCGTTTTATAAAAACAACGATTCTTACACTATTGTTCGACGTCTGTACAGGACACATTTTAATTTAGGGACCATGAAAATGTACCAAGTGCGAATTTAATCAATCAATTGGGTGGGCAAGTTTAAAGAGACTGGAAACACAATGCCAGATAAATCAACTGGGCGCAAAAGGACATCAAGAACGAGCATGAATGTTGGCCGCGTTCGCCAGCCTGTTAGGGACGATCCACGACAGTCTCTACAACTCCGAGCAGCTTCGATGATCCAGCTAAAATAGTCGAATTCTGCAGGAGAATGAACAATCATTTTAGGAGCTTCAATAAGATATGGTTTTCCGATGAATCGAATTTCCACAGCAACGGCCACGTAAATAAACAAAATTGTAGATATTGGGCTCTCGACAATCCGCTGGAACTACACCAGAAACTATTACACTCGCCTAACATTGTCGTTTGGGCTGCCATATCAAGCGAAGAAATTATCGGTCCGTATTTTTTGAGGATAATTTTCATATTATTAATACTATTAATTCCGATCGTTATTGCAATATAACCCGGACTTTTTTGGCTCCAGAAATGTAAAACTCGATTGGCTACAACCACAACACTTTTTCCAACAAGATGGAGCAACTTCCCATGTCACGAATAATTCTTTAGCAGCTCTTCAGGATTTGTTTTCCGAAAAAGTGATTAGTCGCCGAGGGGGCATCAACTGGCCACCGAGAAGTCCAGATTTAACACGGGCTGATTTTTTCCTAAATGAGTGTGCTAGATGACTAAAGCTGCTGGTTAAATGAGTGTGAAGAAAATTAGTGTGCGCATTTATGGACGGTTATTTTTCATAAATAAAAATTCAAAAACTACTAAAACGAAACATTCTGAGACACCCTTTATATATTCTGTAAATTGACTATATTTCTTGTTATTTTAGTTCTTCCTGTAGTGCTATAGCCCTTAGAGAGGATGATCTCCTTCATCCCTCGCCACCTGCTGGATCGATTTCCAGGGCTGCTAAAGAATGATTCAGTTTTTGATGTGCTGTAGTTCTTCAGCATTTGTTCTTACAATGTCCTTCCACCGTGTATTTGGTGTACCTTTCCATTGCCCACTATTCCTCATTCCATAATTCTTCTGGGTATTAAGCTTTCTGGAATTATCGCAACGTGTCCAGCCCACCTGAGTCGCTAAACCCTCACATATTCGATAATATCGAAATATTAATATAATTGCTTGAGTTCAAAGTTATACTTGTTTCACAGCACCAAAAAACCTTCTGAGTTCTCTTCTTTCAAATACTGCAAGCATTTCTTCTCTTTTCTTTGTGAGGATCCACGTCTCGCCGAATGAAAATTTTATTGATAATATGTTTCGTGTTCCTTTGTGTAAGTTTAGATCTTAGAACATACTGCAGGGAATAACTAGTTTTATTATCTTTCATAATACGATTTCTGATACCTCCTGTGATGTTTTTTTTCCATCTAGTTGACTTCGCAGATAAGCAAATTCATTAACAACTCTAATATTTTTCTCCAACTCCAGTTTTTTTTTCTAAAATTATTTGTAGATAGGTTCTTTTGGTTTCACCTTTAAGGTCTCTTTGAATAATCTTTCAGATCTTTCTTAATTTTATTAGATCATCTGTATATCCTACTATTAGTTGTTCTTTATGAACCACTGTTCCATTTAAGACAAGTATGTTTTGCAGATGACTTTGTTCAATGCTATGTTAAACAGGACTGGATCACTCCATCCGCACTGTATTCGTTAATTATGAATAATGTCGGATTAAATTATTTAATATATATGATGTACGTGTACTATACAGGGTGTACCGAATTGTATGGACCAAACTTTACCAACATATTCCACATCTAAAAATAATGGTACTTTGTCAGATAAATCTTAGTCGACTAATGCGTCCTAAGGGAGCTACTCCTTCCACCACCCCAACCCCCCCAAATAGGGAATCCTGAAACCATTTACAATAAAATTATGAAATTCGACGACTGCTGTAAACTTTGAGTGCTGAAACAAACTGTGTATTTCAAATTTCAAAACTTCAATCAGGGGTGTAACATAATGAGGGATCCACGGTAATAATTACGTATTTTTTTTATAATTTTCATTCAGGATTATCAAATCCTTGACTTTTTTACGTAAAAGAGTTACTCGCTTCAATAAGATGCACCGTTTTCGAGTAAATCGTTTTAAAACTTTTCGTGGGCAACACAGTAAAGCTCAATGTTTACAGCATAGTAATAATACGTCTGCCATGATTGCATTGTTTCAAAAGTTGAGTATGCTTTGTCAAAATGACATTTATTTGTTCCGCAATTCCATTTTTTGAATGTTCTTAATTTGCAAAGTGTTAAAATTTAAAAAAATAGATTATTAGTAAAATATTATCATGTTTATGTTTAGAAATATGGAATATGCCGATATTTATTTGATCTACGGATATTGCAATATAAATGTAATGGCCGCGCGAATATCGCAGACGATTTCCTAATACTAGGTTCCTTACAAAACGAGTTTTTATTCGTACTCATCAGAACTTCAGAAACTTTGAACTTAAACTTTAGAAACCAAATGTTGGCTGAATTCAACAACAATGATAAATTAAGCATTAGAAAAGCTGCGCGGACAAGTTATTCAAGTTTCTAAAAATAAAGTTTTCCAAGTTTTAAAAACGGACCACAGGAAACCTTTCCGTATGCAGTCAATCCAAAATTTTCAACCAAATGATGCCAAAGAGGAGCTACATCCCATTTGGAGGGCGTAGCTCCCTTAGGACGCATTATTCGACTAAGATTTATATAACAAAGTATCATTATTTTTAGGCGTAGATTACGCAGGTAAAGTTTGGTTCACACAATTCGGAACACCCTGTATGATGCAAAAAAAAGAAATCACCAAATGAAATGCCCTCAATTATAGCTTTCTAACATAAAAGAACTAATTCTTCGGCCCAATTCTTGCATATCGCATAATTAATATTATGGAAGTTAACCGGGCTGATACATATCTTACTGGATTTTTTACCAATTGACTAAAGTGCTAAATTATGAATATACAGCTATGGCCAAAAAAAAAATAAAGAGTACTATTTAGAAATCATAAGTTTATTATAAACATCAAATATAAGTTTTATATAAACATCAAATTAAGTAATAAATTAACTGACATAAAATAAATATAAATAAAAAAATAATGTAAACTAAATTTCAGAAAATACATATCTTTCAATAAATAAGAGCTTGGTCACAAAAATAAGAGTATTAGAAATAGCAAGCACAAACTAAACAGACAAAATCAACGTATTAGTTAGTAATTCTTGGATAGCATTTATTTTTCAAAACTGTGGCACATCGTCTAGGCATGGAGTCTATAAGATTGCGTCAAACTTCAACCGGAATAGAACCCCATATTTTTTGAATGGGCTTCCATAATTGTTTGGCTTTTGATGTTTTTCTTGAAGTTACACGCGTCTTCAAAATTTTCTATAGGATTCATAACAGGTGACTGAGATGGATGACTGGAAGGTAAACAAAACAATATTGTGGGTACGCAACCAAGCTTTCACACTTTTGACAGTGTGTTTGGGATCATTGTCGGGCTGGAAGTGGCATATTTGGCACCATAATGGCAAACGTTCTTCGGTATAAAGCCGCATAATATTATCTAAGATATTTAAGTAAATTTCTTTGTTCATGTTTTGTTTTATCCAATGAATTGGACAAAATCCGGCATATAAAAATGAACACCAAATTTTAATATTGCAATCCATGTTTGACGCAACCAATAGTATTTTTTTGGATTCAAATGATCATTCAATCGACACCGAACACATACTCTTCCATCATTACCAGGTAAATGTATTTTAGTTTCGTGAGAAAAAAGAACATTTTTCTATTGTTCTCTATTTAAATTATTTCGTGCAAACTCCCTACGTTGTTTTAAGTATTAGCGAACTTTCATTGCAATTCTGCCATTATAGTCAGATTGTTGTAAACGTTTCCTAATACTTTGCGTACTGATTGCTAACTGTAATTCCCGTTTGGCAACCGTCGAAGTCAAAAAAGGATTTTTACACACATCGCGAATTAAACGAGTATCTTCTCGGTTAGTTTTTTTCGTTTCCGCCCTCGGAACTCTGGTTTTTGCTCCATGTTTTTTTCTTCTGATACTTTTGAAATAACCCAAGGAGATTTTTTCAAAGTTTGACAAATAAATTTATAAGATTTTTCTGTTATTGCAATTGCAAAATTAGCCGGCGTTCCTCGTCCAGCTTACACTAACAACGCCAAGCAAATAATAAAAACCAATTTCTTATAAAATGTGAACCAAAGTTGTCAATATACTTCAATACTCTTAATTTTTTTGACAATATTTTTTAAATGACATTTTTAAATTTCTTATTATTCACGTATGGGCGCTGGTGAACCACGTGAAGTACAGTTAGAGGTGTTTGTTGTTGTTAGCCATCCTTTGCGCCCAGACTAATTTCATTATTTCGCTACGAGCTTTTTTCCTTTCGTCAGACCAAGTTGTTCCAGTCTTCCTACATTTTTCTCTTTTTCTATCCTGAATTTCACTTTTGTGTAATATTTGCTGATCGTAAGTCCTCTTTAATTGCAGCTATCCATTTAATTATTTCTACTTTAGCTCTACTCTTATTTGCATAAAATTCGACTATCTGTCTAGTTAGCCTACTCGGAGGATTCATCCGTTTTATGTGTCCGTAAAACTTAAGTCTTCTTTTTCTCATATCGCTATGTATATCTGTGTATTGTTTGATTTCTTGGATTTCTCGAAGTCGGTATGTTGTGCTATTTATTTGTTTGGGGCCTAGGATTTTTCTTATGATTTTTCTTTCCTTCTCTTCAATGTCTCTCTTTCTATTCAAAATGAGCGTTTCTGCCCCATATAAACATTCTGGCTTAATAACTGTGTTGTAATGTCTCAGTTTTGTGTTTTTAGATATGCATTTATTGTTGTAAATATTTTGTGTAAGTCTCAATGCCGTTTCCATTTTTTGACATCTACCCTTATTAGGATTTCAATCTGTTTTTGTGTCGTTAATATATCTTGATCAAAATTGCCAGATCATCAGCAAACGCCAGACAATCAATTTTTATGTTGGTTCTCCCAGTTTAATGGGCTGGTCAATATTCAGGGCCGACTTTTTTTTCACGCCACTCCTGTATTACTTTTTCTAGAACACAGTTAAATAAGAGTGGCCATCCCCTTGTCTCACTCCAGTTTTAATTTCGAAGAGCTCTGAGATGTTACCCACGAATTTAACTTTTGTGTTAGTTAACGTTGCTTTAATAATTGCCAGCTTTTTCAGATCTAGTCCTTGTTCTTTCAAGATTTGGAATAAAGATTCGCGGTCTATAGAATCATATGCTTTTTTTAAATCCACAAATGTACAGAAGATATTTTTATTGTACAGTTTTTGATGTCTTAGGATCAACTTTAGATTCAGGATCTGTTTAGGGCAGGATATGCCCGATCGAAAACCTGCTTGATATTCACCAATTTTAGGTTCTAACTGTCCCTGTGCTCTGTCTAGTAGACAATGAGATAGAATCTTGTAACAAACTGGGAGAAGAGATATCCCTCTGTAGTTGTTTACATCCGTTATATCTCCTTTCTTGTGTAGTGAATGAATTAGAGCATCTTTCCAATCTTCCGGAGTCCGTTCGGTTCACCAAACTTCTTGTAGAATTTTGGTTATTTCCTTGTTTGTACCTCGATCAGCGAATTTCAAAAGTTCAGCAGTGATTCCATCTTCACCAGAAGCTTTGTTATTTTTAAGTCGCTTGATTTGCCTAATTATTTCATCTTCATTCGGTGGAAATAAATCTAGATTTATTTGTCCAGGGTTTAGTGTTGGTAATCTGTTTAAGGGCTCAGGACAGTTTCGTAGTTGTTCAAAATATTTCGCCAATTCTTTGCAATTGTCTTGGTTATTTAGAGCTAATTGTCCGTTTTCCTTTTGGAAGCAAAGACTTTGGGGTTGATAGCCTGTTAATTTAGTTTTAAATATTTTGTAACAGTTTCGGGTGTTATTTTTTTGGAAATCTTTTTCTATTTCATTGCGTTGGTTGTTTTCATATTTTGTTTTAGATTGTCTAATTAGCTTCGATGTTTCTTTTCTTACTTCCAAAAAGATGATATAATTTATTACTGTTTTTTGACTGTTCTTTGAATGCTTTACTTCGGCTTAATACTGCTTGTTCGCAAACTTCATCCCACCACGGATGTTTTCTACGTTTTTGTAAAGGGACCAACTTTAAGGCTGTTTAATATTTTTTTCTTTCAATTCTTACCAGTTCTGTGGTGGTTGTCTATCAGGCTCTTCTGTTAGGGCTGGTTTTATTTTCGTAGGGTCGAACTTTGATATTAGCAGTCTCTTTTGAATAAGTTTTCGAGGTTTTAAGCTAAGTTTGATTCTAGTCAAGTAGTGACTCGTGTCTAAGCTCATTTCCTGACTTGAACATTCAAAATCTCTTTATAATTGGGGTACGAATTGGCAACATGGTCAATTTGAAATTCACCCATGTACGTGTTTGGGCACCTCCAGGTCTTTTGTTTTGTTATTTTGTACTTAAAATGAATTGACATTATTTTTAGATTAAACTGCGAACATAGTTCAACCAATCTTTTACCATTATTGTTAGTCCATTTATGAGCGGGAAAACTGCCAACTGTTTACTTTCTTTCTTTCCCTAGTTGGGCGTTGAAATCACCCAGTAGGAGTTTTGCATGGTTAAAGGGAATTTTAGAGATAGTTTTTCCAGAATTTCCTAGGACTTCTTAAATTTATTTTATCTTGTGATTATTTTTTGTTTCAAATATGTATCAAGACGGTGAATGATAAGAAAATTTCGAGGTATATCTTTTAAATAAGGTTTGTATTAAGACGAAAAATACCATAAATATCATTAAAATATTTTTTTTCCATATTCTACACACTTTAATCTAGTTTTCTACATAATTGCCATTTATGTTCAATATTTGTCATACCGTTCAATAAGTTTTTGAATTCTGAAGTCAAAGAAATCGTCGTCTGTGAAGAAGTTCAGTACATGACTGTAGTTTTAACTTCTTCTATGTCGTTGAACCGTTGACCACCAAGGAACTCTTTTAAGTACCGAACCAAGTCAAAATCACTGGGTGTAAGGTCAGGACTGTAAATTGGATGAACCAGTTCTTTATATCCAACAGACCTCGTGTTTGTGCAGAAACATGTGTCCTTGCATTATTATGGAACAGCATCATACTGGAAGACAGTAGGCCACAACGCTTGTTTTGTATGGCGCGCCGAAATTTTTTCAATGTGACACAATACGCATCAGAATTGATTGTTGTGCCTCACGGCATCAAACCCTCTAATAGAATCCCTTTCCCATCCCAAAAGACAGTTCCCATGATCTTTCGTGCTGAAATTGTCTGTATAGCATTCACTCTAGTTGGCGACGATGTATGTCGCCATTCCATTGACTGTTACTTGGATTCAGGAGTCATGCAAGACACCCAAGTCTCATCTCCCGTAACGATGTGATCTAACAATTCATCTCCTTCCTGATCGATCGAGTCAAAAATGATAAAGCATAGCCTAAGCTCTTTGTTTTCTAATAGTCCGAAAGCAGTCTTGGAATCCACCGGGAACCCAATTTTCGATAATTCAGTTTCTCCGAAACAACGGTGTACAAAACTGATCTTGAAACATGTGTAAATTCACTTGATAAATTTGATATCGTGAATTGTCAGTTCTTTCGAATTGTGCCGTCCACATCACGAATTAAATCTTCAGAAATCAGAGAAGGCATGGCAGGGCATGAACATTCTCACCTACCTTCGAACTTTACTGTCACTTGTAAGAAATATTTTTGTTTAATATGTACTTTTCAAACACCGGTTTCATCTCAAATAAAACGATAGGTCTATCGTTTGTTTAGATAGTCTTTCAACATACAAATGTAAGAAATATGCTTGTTTAATTTACATCTTCCGGTCTCTTGTTCCATCTCAGGCAAAACGATAGTTTTCACCACCTTTTTCTTTGGCAAAGATGGTTTTTATCACATTGGACCAGATGCCGTCTACATTTCAGTTTTCGCTTTATTGATACTGGGTTGTGTTGTGTTTATACTCAATATAAATTCGCTTATTCTATCTAAAAGCTTCAACAACACTTAAGGGTAATTAACACCAGATAATGGTGGAGCATCTTTAGAGATGACTTCATTTCAGTATTTGAAACCAACATTTTCATTTATACTGTGCACAAGTGTAGTGTCGTGTCGTTCCCGAATAATTCCAAGGGTGAGTGTATCACTGAACACTTTGTTATATATTAACTATTATTAGTTGTGAGTTTGTCACTGAATACTTTAATTTCTATCGATTTATATTAGTTTTGACATGTATTTAAAGTTCTATTATTTCTATTTAATGTTTTCATTAATATTAAATGATTACTATGTAACGTGAGTTTTTCACTGAACACTTTGTCTTCTATTGATTTTGGTAATTTCGAGAAGTATTTAAAGATTACTTCTATTTCTCTTTCTCACAGGATATTGTTCTGATCATTATCAAATATTCAAGTACAATTGAATTAAATCTATTACTGTTCCATTAAAATGATATTTAAAACAGTGGTTCTTGATTAGTGTTTTGATCAATATTAAATGATCTCTATTTAAGTGAATATCCAAACATTGTTTGAATAGTGGCATCAGCATATTCATGAATAGTGAATATCCAAACATTGTTTGAATAGTGGCATCAGCATATTCATATGATTTAAAATTTAATTGAGAGAGATATCCATGGTATTGTCGCGCCTCTCCTTTCAATACCATTCAATACCATGAAGTGGGTAAATGCTGTTTTGCTTTTCTAGTATCCCGAGTGGGTGCATCGCGCGTTCTCCCTTTGTACCCATTGCACAACTCAGTACTAGAGGTTACATCGTAGGGTGTAGTTTGATAATCCATTATGTTTTGTTTAGCTCTTTGGGTGGGTATCTGATGCGGTTTTCCCTTGATATCCCGTTCATACCCGCAGCTGGCACTGTTGCGCGTTCTCCCGTCATTGTCAGGAACAGTACCCAGTTTGATATTTCATTATTGGCCGATAATATTATCATTGTAGAAGTTACGTAGAACAACTCTATTTAAATACATGTTAATTGCTATCATGCATTATAATTGTGGTTATAATGAGTATCTCTCGTTAAGAGTGTGAACAGTTTAGTTTAGTTTAGTTTAGTTTAGTATATATATATATATATATATATATATATATATATATATATATATATATATATATATATATATATATATATATAATATGATTTGTATCGATCTGATAAATTTAAAGGAACAGATAGTAAACAGATGATAGTTTGATAGATTCGGAGTGTTCAAGGTTGTAATTCTAGAGCTCAGCACACAGACAGACGACGATACGGGTGCAAATGGCGCATAAACGCGCGCAAACCATACTGGGAGCATCGGAGCAGACGCGCAAGCACACTGCAGCGTTTGCGCGTCATTCTCACTTTGTAGATGTTGCATTATATTTTAAGAAATCCAAGAAATTTTATTACGTGAAAGCCTGTCTCCTAAATAGTACTCTTATTATTTTGGCCATAGCTGTATCTATTATAAATACTATTTCATTATAGAAGATTCATATCAGATTCTTAAGTAACTGAATAAATCTACTTTTTGTTGGCAAAAATGTGTTGATTGTAATGGATTTTGTCCATTAATAATGTCAAATTTGAACAAAGTTATACTATTTGGAACTTACGATTTAGTCTGTATTAAATTCTGAAGAAGTTAATAGATAAAATAAAAAAAAAACTAAGTTTCATTTAATTAAAAATGTAAAAAAAACTCACTCTCATTTCGGGAAACTGTGACTGATATGTATTCAATGGAAGTAGAACTTGGTCGGCCAGTTTATGACTGAAATCCTGCCACAGCATGTCTACCGATTGTGTCTGTACGTAGAGATGGTCATGGCCAGTCCACTGACTTTCATAAATTTCTCCTATGGCATCTAAAAGTGATTTGGAGGCTGCCTGTGCCGCTAAAAATAAACAAACATATCTGTTCACTTGTTGGTTAATTTATTAGCATCAATTAAAACACGAACACGTGTTATTTTGAATTCTATAACTATAATTTAATTTATCACCTTTAAACATTAATTAGAGAATGTTTCAATATCTGATTTTAATCTTTTCTGATAATCTACATTTGCACTAAAACCAGAAACAGAGCATTGAACTGTAAACATGATTCGCAAATAGCAATAAAGGTTATAAATAAGTTTGTTAACTGTATACAGAATTTTGAGTATTGATTTTTTGGATTGTGTTGACTTCTACTTGATGGAAATTCGTCACACATGTTTAATGAAAGGCTTTTAAAGCTGGGTCCATAGCAATACATATTTGCGTTGTGTGGGCTGTTTGTGTTGTATGTGATGTGCGTGCGTGGCAATATAGACACTCTGATACGCAAGGTCATATACAAATAGAGCTGATACGCATCCACTGTCAGTTTCCTCGCGAATGTCAAAAGAACATTTTTAGTTTTAAAAAGATGCCTACTAAGCTGACTATATTGAAATGTATTATTTAGTAATTTATTATGTATTGAATAATTGACTGTAGCACTGTGCTGTATTCATAATAATGAAGAAAAATGTAATCAAGAAAAGGAAAAAAATTGCAAGAAGACGCGTTTTTGGATGAAGCATTTGTACGAAAAAAGTATAAACTACAGAATATAAGAAAATAAGGGCTTTGTTGGAATAACTTAATCAAGCATAGCCTTCAAACATCCCACTGCATATACAGTCGGAGCGGCGCGAACAGCGCAAACACAAATATTTATCTACTGTGTGGGGTAATTTTGCGTCGTAAATATTTTCGTCGCACAGTAAATTCAATACACTCGCTTAAGAATAACAAAAAAAAGGAAATCGATAAAGTGGAAATATGACGAAAAAAGTATTTCTTTAAATTTGATTATTCATGTTTAAATATATAAATAAGAAACTGAACTGTAACTGAGAAAATACAAAACGCCACTGACCTAAGCAGTTAAATATTTGCTTTTCAGTGCCACCAGCCTCCCATTTGTTTCCCCAACCATAACGAAAATTCTTACGCTAACGAATCACCGTATGCAACCTACACTCAGTATCAAAATGTTAGACAAACCAAAGACATTTAAAAAAATCTAAATATAATTAGGTTTTATTGTTCTTTTGGTTTGCTTTTTTTTATTTGTTTCGAATACAAAGTTAAAATATTGAAAAAGGGAAAAAGTTTCATTGACCTTCATAAGAATATAAAACAATTTTTAGACATACTTATTTATATTTATTAATTATTTTTAGATTTCTTAGTCTTCTAGACGTAACAATTTATCAGAATAGTTCAATTATTCATCAATTTAATCTTGTGAGTTTAAATAGAAAAAAAAAAATTAATTCGGTTCGGCGAGACCTACGGAACTCATCGTTCAATTGGAATCTGAAGATCATTTGTCTATCTAAAGGAGAAAATAGACTCATTCTGAGAATTCCATTGAATTCCTGCAAGGGCAATTGCTGAGGAATCATGTCCATGCAATGAACTTGATCAATGTAATTGCTGCTTGATCGTAGATTACAAGAGCAATTGCCGAGGAAGCTAAACTGCAAGCAAGCAAAACTAACTTGAAGAGACTTACCACTAAACACCAAACCGCTTTTTTGAACCGCTCGACGCACATTTCGCTAACCACGTTAGCATCATCAGGAGATGATTCAATAATTAATAACCAGATTAAATCAGCTCCTGATGATGCTAACATGGTTAGCGAAACGTGCGTCGAGCAGTTCAAAAAAGCGGTTTGGTGTTTAGTAGTAAATCTCTTCAAGTTTAGTATTTCACACCAAAGGTTCCAACAAAAGAATTGATGTAAGCAAGCAGCTAAAGTGCAGAATAGATTGAAATGGAAGACCGCACTAAATACCCGCCACAAATTAGCCCGAATGGGTTTCGCTGAAAAGGTTATGTCACGGGCTGAGCAGGAGAAGAAAATCTTTTTTTTTTCGGATGAAACAAAATTCAATTTGAATAGACCTGATGGTTTTTCGTTTTTCGTGATCCCAGGAAGGAAGATAAAAAGAACGTGACATGGTTTGGGCCAGTATTGGCTACAAAAAAGATAATTTTTCTGTTTTTTTCTCATTGAATTATCTCTCAAGAATATGAAAATTTATTAGAACAACAAAAGCTGTGTTTCAACAAGATAATGTACTTATTCGTTTGGCAAAAATTATAACGAATTCGTTCGAGCAAAGTAATATTTCAAAATTGGAATGGCCTGCCGTCCCTCCAGATTTGAATATCATTTAAAATGCCTTGGAGATGCTTTCAAAAAAAGTTTATAGTAAATCAAGACTAGTTTCACATATAATATATTTGCAAAGTGTTATTCAGGCTTCATGGGAATAAATTCCACAGCAAACAATAATACAGTTGTATGACTCATTACAAAAAATAATTTTTGATCTAATAAAAGATGGTGGAAATACCAGAAAATATAAAAATGGTATATGTTTTCCTCATTGTTAACTGTTCTCTTTCCTGAAACTGGGGTATGTCTAACATTTTGATGCATCTAAAATCCATTAAACATTTCAAAATACTATTTTTGAAGCGAAAACTTCTTTAGCCGCATTGAGCGATTTTCGGTATGGGCAAAACTTATGGGTTCGCGTCACCGACATGCTAGTGACGTGTTGCGCCGGACTGGCGACGCCAATTGTGTTTTAAATTAAATTGTGTTTTAGATAATCATTATTTTAATTGTTTAATTGTAAAATCACTGTGCAGTACAAGAGTAAGTTCTTAATATGTTAATATTTATTATTATTATTTATTAAAAACAAAGCATTTATTTTCGAATATTTGCGATAATCATATCATAATTAATTTAAAAATTAAAAAAAAATTGAGAAATAAATAAAAATTAAAAAAAAAATAATCAAAATTTAAAAACACAGTTATTTCAAAGTTTCAAGTTTTCATTTCTGTCGGTAGTCCCCATGACTGCCTACCTTTTTTTTTTTGAGAAACACCTTCAGTTCATCTTAAAATTTTTGCGCCGTTTTAAAACAGTTTTCATACTGATATGTGTACAGCACTGATTGTACAGCAAAAAAGAGACGAAACTGCTTCTCTACGTTTTATTGTATTAATCATTGTTCATTCCCGCAGCTTGGCCAAAGGTATTTTCCTAGAATATTCTCAGAATTCCATGAAATCAGAGACCTTGAAAACAATTCCATCAGATCAGAGACCTTGAAAACAATTAAAGTTTATTTTTATTTATTATAGTGTCCAGATATAAATTATAACCGTAGATTGATTACTAATTAAGGAAGTAAGAGTGAATCTATGGGAAAAACGAGTTTCCAAGTTTAAAACTTGAAATTCGGTAATTGTGACAAAGGATATGTAGTTGAACTATGTTCAAAATTTGAAAATTATTAACTGTCTAGTTTTTAGAAAAATTATATTTTCAACCGTTCTTAAATACAGTCTATTATGATAGAATGATTTCCGGCACCGATTTTTCAATTTTTCGTTATTATTCTTCCAACTTTATAGAATAAAAAATATCACATGATAAAGTTTAATATTTGCAGAATGTAATATATATATATATATATATATATATATATATATATATATATATATATATATATATATATATATATATATATATATATACTATATATACTATATATCTATATATAGTATATATATACTATATATACTAATAACCAAACACTCAACCAAAAGTCTGGCAACAGCCTTCCACAGCTGAGAAAAAAAAGAGATAGAAAAAAAATAGATTACTGTGTATGAAATTTCTGAAATTGAGGTTAAAAAAGTAAAAAGTAAATTTACTTTTGTACGTTTATCTTTGTGTCTAAAATGTATATTTATTTAATATAAATTTTCTATCCTATAGGCCTTTTCTATGTTACCCAGCCTTTAACTGGCGTGGCAAAGGGGTAATTCGTTGTCGGATTTTACACTCTTGCCTAGAAACAATACGGATACGGATAACAAACGGATATACAAATATCCGAGCACTGGACTCGAACCATCTACAGCGCCAATTTCGGCAAAACAGCGGCAGATCGTCGCTCTACCGTCCGCGTCAACGCGACCAGCTATAGATATTTTTACATGTAAACACAAATAATAATGAAGTCAATTTGCTATTTTTTATAAATATATGATAATTTATTAATAATTATAAAGTTTGTTTTAGTATTATAAATAAAAATTGTGAATTTTTGTAGTTACTGTAGTTTTTTAGTTTTAGGAAAACAAGAAAAAATCATCATTATTTTGACTCATAACTTCCTTAAGGGAAAAATTAATTCGCTGTTTTTTGCGCGAATAAAAATTATTTATTTGTACCATAAAAGCACTGATTTAGTGTGGAATGAATTTAAGAAAAATAATATAAATAGAAAAAAGAAAACTAGCATAAAACTAACATATGCTTATAGGGAAACTCAAAACAAAATTTGAAACTGTGATCTGTGTTAAAGATAAAAAGTGAAAAGTTTTTATGAAAGATATATTTCACATGAATAAATCAGTAACCTGAAAATTCACAAGATGAACACGAGAGGAATTCAAGGATAGAGTGAAAAATCAGATATTTATTAAATGCAGTATACATTTTTTTATCGAAAATCCATTGATTTTTCAATATTCAATTCTACTTTTAGCTTGATACACTTCGCCCAACGATTTTCCAACTTTTTTATGCCATCAAAAAAATCGTAGTGAAAATTGACCTATTTCATTGATAAAACGGTGGAGGAATGAGCAGGTGCCTGACTGATTTATCAATCCTCGAGAAATTTGTCTAAAAATGCTACCGTTAAACTACCTTTATCAAAAAGTTTCCGGAATGACCACCGTGTGCCGCTCTCAGCTACCCGATGCCAGTTCTGTTTTCTTTTGCTATATTGCCACATCTGTCATCGACATTTCCACCAAATTTCAGCTTTATAGCCTGACATTTGTAAAAGTTACGCCATCTTGAATACATCTGCCCTAAATTTTGCGTTAAATACGGATTCAATGATGCGAGGATCTTGGAAATATTGAAAAAGTGTTTCGGCAACTAATACTACGATAAAGAAAACAGTCGTTTATCAGTGGCACGAACGCTTCAGAAGTGGTAGTAAGAATAATGACGAACGCAGTGGCAGGTCGTCAGCATCAAAAACTGACGAAAACATCGATAAAGTGAAAGAAATGATGATCAATAATGGCAAATTAACCATCAGAGAGCTAGCAGAGGACTTGAACATTACTTATGGATCCGTTCAAGACATTTTAGTTAATGATTTGGGTTTCCGCCAAGTTGCAGCAAAGTTGATGCCGAAAAACCTGAATTTCATGTAAAAAGGCGATCGCGTTGACATCGCAAAAGACATAATTTCCTGAATCCGAACCAACATTTATCAAACACATTATTACTGGAGACGAGACGTGGGTTTATGAGTACGATACGTAATCCAGATATCAGGCGAGTGAATGGCGTGCACCCAATGAGCCAAGACCGAAAAAACCACGTCGTTTTCGATCGAAAATGAAGGCGATGCTCTCGGTTTTCATGCACAACAACGCTGTTATGCATCACGAATTCCTTCCGGAAGGTCAAACAGTCAACAAGGAGTATAATTTGGGCGTTATGAAAAGCTGGCGTGAAGCAATTCGCCAAAAAAAAAAAAGATTTGTGGGCAACCAACTCGTGGATTTTGCACCACGATAACGAGACTTTTTTTTTCTTTACCAGGAACGGAACGAATACCATCCAACAGCCACCTAATTCACCTGATTTGGTTCCCTGTGACTTCTTTTTGCGCAATCGAGGCAAAAAACCACTACGGAAACGCGTTTTAACAGCCGAGGGGCGGTTATTGGAAAATCGAAAACGGCTCTGATAGCCATACCCAACACCGAGTATCAAAAATGTTTCGAGGATTGTATCAAGCGTTGGCATAAGTGCGTTACAGTCCATGGGGAGTACTTTGAAGGCGACAATATCAGTTTTGATGAATAAACTTGTATTTTGAATTTTCTGAATAAATTCCGCCAATTTTTTGACGTTTCTGGAGTGTAGTTATAAATTCAAGTTTCATCAAGAGTCGAAAACCGCCAATTAAATATATTCGGATTCCGTTTATATACACCTAAATACCACTGTGATGTGGTAACTCGATTCTGTTTTTAGTCCGCAACGAACAAATGCGGCATCCATGGCTGCGCATGCTGATTCAGCCACATCCAACCTCAATAAACCACTTATGAACATAAAATTCGTTTTTTTCAATCATAGAAAAAACATCAAACTTATCTACTTTCGAAGATGCCAAAAACAAAATTAAATGCCATATCGTTTTGAAATTTATGGAGCGTCGCAAGAAAGAATCTACTTTTCAGAAATGTAATCACCTTTACGATAACACCGCCACTTATCGGAAAGGTATGGTTATCATATAAATAGAACATAGTTTAGTTTTAGAATTAGATTAAATCATCTCCTGATGATGCTAACATGGTTAGCGAAACATGCGTCGACAAGTTTTCAAAAAAGTGATTTGATGTTTAGTGGTAAATCTCTTTCAGTTTAATAAAGAACTAATTGAAGGATGAAAGAAAAATATGTTCGGTTTCCTATATTTGTGTGAAAACTAGTGGATAGGCAATTAAAATAGTATATAAAACATAGACAACATTTGATGAAAGCGCCTGGAAAGCTCTATAGAGTTTTTAGATGAATTGAGCAAAAACTAAAAGCATAATCACCCATTATAAAAACAATTTAGATGATTCGTTAGTTTACCTAATTTGGTGACAGTTGGATTCCAGAAACAAGAAAAGGGTTGCAAAATTCTTCAACAAACCACAAAGGTAAGGTAGGGACTACAGATTAGAGGCACATCGGCAACTAAGGCTATTTAATGACTGGACCTATAGCTTAACGTGGGTTAGGAAACACGATCTTTAGTTATCGATATTTTGTACTTGACCTTAAGTGTTTCGAGAATTCTACCAACTGGCGAGTGACAAACATAGAACACCTTTCAGAAGGCATCCGGCCTTATCTAGCCTTAAAATGGCGTGACTGAGGGGTGATTCCCTGTCAGATTTTTACTTTAGTTTAGAAACATTCAAAAACATATAAATAAAATCACGAGCATTCACTTCCGTTTTTCAGTTCTGAAATAGTAACTTTGGCGATGTTTAAAGTCTTCTAAAAGTGTCTAAGAAACATCCTGGAAGTGTGGAAGACAAACCAAAACTCAAATACACAACAACTTTCGCTCTATCTTCGTATCCGTAAATGTCGGTTTTCTTTTTCATTTATTTTTCCAATGTTTGGTTTACTGAACCATCCAAGAATATATCTTGAGAACAATACAATTCATTAGGTTAATGAATCACTGTGTTTACCAGCAACCGCAAAAATAATGAAAATTACTCGTTCACTCTCTGTCTTTCATTCAATCAGCTTGAAATTAATTATGTATTTATATTAGTGATTTAAAATAGAGTTTTCCATCGTAAAACAATGACTATCAATAGTTTATGGCGTAGAAAAACTTGTTTACATTCACGAAAATCGGCCATACAACATTGCCAGTTGCTAACGGTTCATATTCGTGTTTAATAATATGCTTAGTGTTATTAACATGCAAGAACCATAATACGATTTAAAATTTATCAAACTATTTGAAAGTCTACGTATGGTTTCAAGTCATAATTGCTTAACAGTTGTGCACGAATAGAATCGGTACCTATTATTTGAAGGTGTATTATATGTTGAAAATTAGTATACAAGTTACTGGTAATATCCTATGTAGAAATTAGAGAAATATTATCTAAAAAATTACTGTATTAAAGTTAACCACGACACATCATTAATTACAAAGGTCTTTCAAAAAGTTATCGACTTAATACATAGACTGCGCAAGTATGACCAAATTACTAGGGTATTTGTCAAGTAAAGTGATTATAGTTGTTAATGATTCGTTAAATGGTGTGGTTTCAGATTAGTCTGCTTGTTTATGACAAGTAAAACATTTTGACAATTTTTTGGAAAATTGAATCTATTGCACGAAAATAGAAGATCGGACTTCCGATGAGGGTCAACAAAGGAACCAGCGACGGATGCATGCTATCACCAATGCTATTCATGGTGACATGTGTGATACCATGCGTAGAGTTCTCGAGAATCGGACGACTGGTATTAGACTTGGTGGCATTAGAATAAGTGATTTAAAACATGCCACTATACTTATTGCGAGGCCGGCCGATGAACAGATCTTAATTATCACCGCCAAAACGTCATGCCCAACATCAGTGAAATAGGCCACTATAAAGTAATGAGCTAATTCGTCCATCTTGGGACTTTAATATCAAACGCACGCGGTAACACTCATAGAATCAGAAGAAACGAATTTGTGGACAAAGCGATGATTTAAACAACTGATGTTGATTTATCTTATTTTCTATGTCTATAAAAATTTCCGCTTGGAAAGGAGTTATAGGGTTCCCCATGGTTCAAACCGTCATTCGAAAGAGAAAATGAATTATCAAATGCAAAATAATTCTGAACGAACTAATTTCTTTCGATGTACAAAATGTATTATCAAGTACGGGAACGAATCAAACGATGTAATAGAATTAGTTGACAAATTATTTATTAAAAATAAAACTAATTTAATAATGAAACAAGACATTTTAGAGTTGCTGTCAATTACTTTGGATCAGAAATTTTCAGTACTTGGAAATTACTTCGGAAATATTTTGAAATTGATAATTCATTTTATGTTCCGAATGACGAATTTTTTATTTTTACAACTTGGAAAATTAGTTAAATTAACATCAGTTGTTTAAATAATTACGTTTTGCAGGTTCGGACAGACAATTAAATCAATCCTTAACTTACATAAATTCTTTACATAAGAACATTATATTCACAGTTGAAGAAGAATAACATAATAGTATTAACTTTTTAGACCTAATAATTACTAGAAAAGACAAATAACGAGATTTTCCAATGTTTCATAAACCATCACATACAGATTTAGTTATACATAATAAAGCTTATTATTCATACTCAAAAAATAAGGCAGCATTTAACTCATTTATGCATAGATTATTAAATATCCCTATGTCAATAGATTATTATAATAAAGAACTGAATGATGTCATCAAACATATCGCAGTAATAATGGATAAGACGCAAACATTATAAATAAAATAATTAACAGGAAAAGTTATAATAAAACCATTAATTTAATATATCCTGTCAATAATATCAAGAATGCAACGTACAAAACAATTACGTATACAGGAAAATTTACCAAATTAGTGTCTAAACATTTATCCAAAACAAACGATATAAATATTGCTTTCAAAATAAACAATAGTCTTCGACGCCTCATTCACAACAATAAAAGTCAAACAAATAAATTCTTTAAATCAGGAATCTATTTAATTAAGTGCAGGTCGTGTCCAAAAGTATATGTTGAACAAACAGGAAGGTCTCTTCTCTACTAGGCTCAATGAATATAAACAAAGTTATACTAAACAACAAAATAAGTTTCATTATGCTAACCACTTAATGTTAGAAAATCATACTTTCAATGATAATTTTAAAAAGTTACATAATGATAATAATGTTTCATAATGAAAATCATTTCAAAACAAGTAATCTTTTAGAGAGCGTAGAAATTATAAAAGAAAAAAATTGGATATTTTGAAATGACCAGCTAAACTGGAAAGATTTACCGCTATTAAACATATATTGCCCTCCTAGACGTTGAAAAAATGGATTTCCCCACTATCATCTTTGATGGTATTATTAGGTCGATGGGCAATTTAGGTTGTAATTACTTTTCTTACTATTAGTTTAACATAGTTTGTATTTGAAAAATGCACTGTGTATCGAAACAATTGTTATACATACAATTTTAAATACATTAAAAATTTTAGATAATAATCTTTACTTATTTATATAAATAATTCAGCTATTGCAATTCAACGTGAACGTAGGTGAACAATTCCTAATTGTCTGGCGCCTTATAAAATGACAATTTATCGCTTATTCAAGAATTTGGGACAGTTGGGGATAGGCCTCGCATCAGAGATCGTACGAGTGTGGAGGAGTCTCTAGAAACGTGGTGTACGATTGGACATTTCTTCAGGCAGTTTACGCCGAGTTTTGAGAAGTGACTTGTACATGGTTATACAATTCAAATTGTTGAAGATGTGATGCCTATGATGTGTTTATGGGAATTTTTTAAGGAAAAAGGTTACATAAATAAACCTCAAATCTTACAACAACTCAAGTACAATATCCGAGCTGAAATTCCTGCATTAACACCACTTATTAGGATCAGGAGATTAAATCTCCTGATGATGCTAACATGGTTAGCAAAACGTGCGTCGAGAAGTTCAAAAAAAGTGATTTGGTGTTTCACATCAAAGGTTCCAATAGAAGAATTGAACCAGATATGTTAATAAAGGTTATGAAAAATTTGTAAAAAAGGGTATATAGTTGCATTACTGCTAATGACTCACATTTGATTGACATAATTTTCAAAAACTAATTCCGAGTTTTGAGAAGTGACTTGTACATGGTTATACAATTCAAATTGTTGAAGATGTGATGCCTATGATGTGTTTATGGAGATTTTTTAAGGAAAAAGGTTACATAAATAAACCTCAAATCTTACAGCAACTCAAGTACAATATCCGAGCTGAAATTCCTGCATTAACACCACTTATTAGGATCAGGAGATTAAATCTCCTGATGATGCTAACATGGTTAGCAAAACGTGCGTCGAGAAGTTCAAAAAAAGTGATTTGGTGTTTCACATCAAAGGTTCCAATAGAAGAATTGAACCAGATATGTTAATAAAGGTTATGAAAAATTTATAAAAAAGGGTATATAGTTGCATTACTGCTAATGACTCACATTTGATTGACATAATTTTCAAAAACTAATTCATACAAATTTTATGGACGAAACAAATATATTATCGAAAAAAAATCTGTGTTGTTTCTTTTAAAAATTATAAATAATTAAAATCTATTACTTTTTTGACAAAATCATCAGTGCATTATTTTTTCTTTCATGGCATTATTTGGTTTTTTTGTCGAAATGCCACTTTTTGTTCAAAATCAATTGTTTACGTTATGTTGAAACGCTATTTATTTTTTTATTAGCTTTATGTTTCTGTATGCTATTGCAATAAATGTGCCAGAACTCGTTTAATTTTTTTTTCGTTTCTATCATATGACAACTCGTTTTACTGTGTACGTGTTAAAAGTTCTAAAACGCCATGAGTTCATATTGTTTCATATAATTATCCGAATTTGAAAAGGAATGAGCTATTGATATGAAAGAAGGTTTCTCCTGAAATGACAAGACGACTGGACTGCGTCTACCGTTATAAGACCATGGATGGTTTGAGGATCAGAATTACGAGTACGACGTTCTGGTTAGCCTAGAAGCACCCCAGGACACAACAAACATCTTAGAAGTCTTGCTGCATGAAATCGACACAAAAAATATCAGGCAAGTGTCTGTTGATGTTGTTGCAGCTAAAAATAAAAATATTCATTAAAATTAAAAATGTTCATTAAAAAATATGGAAACTGATGCGCTTTCAGTACGAATTTGGGAGGCAAAACTCATGACATGCCGTCATCTGATGCGTCTTCAGTACAAGCTTGAACTTCCTACAATCACCTGGTGATTTGTAGCAAATCTTTTCGTGAATAGGATTTTTCTAATGGATTTTGCAGCAAATCAGTATGCTTTTGATCTTCGATTCGCTTATTTTGACCGTGGTGAAGCTACTCCTGGCTCTGAAGAATCATCACCAATAATAATACGTTCCGGAAAATGTGGATCATTTTCAATCCTCCCTAAAAAGTCTAGACATGTTTTCCTCCCGTTGTCCTTTCGAAATGTTTTTCGGAACCATTTTCGCCTTCGGAACCAATATCTGATGAACGATTGTGTGAGTTAAACTCTTCCCCGATCATTCCGACCGTCAACCAACGATCAGAATGTATGTGTAATCCCGTTGTACGTACATTTTCATCACTTCTTACAATTGAACGTCTTCCGCTGTGAGATTCATCTTGAATAGAGTCTCTAACAAAACACTGTTTCGATCGACTTGTTGAAGTTTTGCAAACGTTTCTGTCGCAGTGTGACCAAGCCTGAAATAAAAGTTAATAGAGCACCATTGCTCGAAATTATTGTCGCTTTTTTGCAGAATGTATCAGAAAAATCCGGTTCACGGAAAGATTTTTTACGGACTACCAAGTGACTACAGGTAGTTCAAACTCGTATCGAAGACGCATCAAATGTCTCCCTTTCAAAAGGACAGACAACAGTGTTGCCAGAAAGCCACGCCACCAGTCTCATGGTTTAAAAAGTGTGCATACTATGCTATTATATATTGTTATTTAAGGCGTAAAAGTAATATAATGTACTAGGCTAATTAAAACGTTCGTAGAGCGGCACCTATAGAGCAGTAAAAGAACTATATAATCTACTACCTTTTGAAATTTCATCCTCCATATAAACATATGTGAAGTTTCAAGTCGATCATTCATATTCATTCACATATTCATTCGTATAAAAACAGCTGCTTAAGAAAAAATTTAAGGTATCTGTACAAAACACCAAAGTAAAGGTATCAGTGTTATTTTCTAAAATTCAAAATATTGAAAATTTAGCAGTATAAAATTCTTTGTAAAAAAAGGTATAAAAACAAGTGAAATTCATAGTGAAATGGTATGTATTAGGGGAGTCTGCTCCTTCAAAAACAATACTTTATAAGTAGGCAGGTAAGTTTCAACGTGGTCGTATAAATTTGTACGATGATCCTCGTTCTGGACGTCCAATAAGTGGAACAAATAATTAATTTTATGCATGATATGGTGCTAGATGACAGGCAATTGATTTTGAATGAAATTGCTAAGGCCATTTCAACTGAACGGATGTTTCATATTTTGAAAAAGGAATTGGGCTTCAGAAAGCTATGTGCAACATGGGTGCAACATTTGTTAAATTTTGATCAAAAACGACTTCGAGTAAAACTTTCAACCAACTTTTGGATCTTTTTCGTAAGAATAAAGTGGATTTTAAACCTCGTTTTGTAACTATGGATAAGACTTAGGTTTACCACTATGATCCTGAAATGCGACAACAAACCGCAGAGTGGACTGAGTCCGGTTGTTCAACTCCGAAACAACCAAAGTGATCCAAATCGACCAAAATGGTTATGGCATCAATTTTTTGGGATGCAAAAGGCATTTTGTTAATCGATTACCTTCAAACCGGTAAAACAATAACAGGACGGTATTACTCAAACCTTGTGGATCAACTGAATGCAAAAATTCGTGGGAAAAGACTTGGTTTAGCGAAAAAAAAATTCTTCAAGATAATGCGCCGACTTACAGGGACAGGGGAGTTCTTACAATGTCCAAATTGAAGGAGATGAACTATGAATTATTGGGGCATCCATCATACTCACCAGATTCCAACCTCAGATTCCAAACATCAAAAAATTCCTACATGGTAAGCGTTTTTCATCAAATAAAGTCACAGCAGTCGAAGGACTTCCAGAAAATCACTTAAGAGATGGAATAAATGAACTGGAGAACCGCTGGAAAAAATGTATTGAGCTTAAGGGAGAATATATGGAAGAATAAAGCCATTTTTCAACTATAAACCTATTTTATCATTTCCGCTGCGCGAACTTTTCAATTAGCCTAGTATGAAAATTCGAAGAATCCGGAGACAAAATCATAAAAATTCCATTTATCTCATACTCAAATATTTCTCATATAAATTATCGTATTTAATTTTAATCTTGATTTGAGGAAAAATATATGAATTAAACAAACCATAAAATGAAAGTTTATATTTACAAGCATAGTTTTAATGGCTTAATTTTAAGCTGAACCATGTCTAGTAAACAAAAGGTTGTATGCTTTAATAGTGCCATAATTATCGCTAATGTCTAGTAGATTAAATAAAGCTTAATTAAACAAATTAAATTATAACCTACGCAAGTGTAATTATCAAGCTTCCTTTTAGATACGCAACTGTATCGATTTCATTGGTATATCCGTATCAGTAATTTGAACATATAACTAACACTTCGTTTACGTTGATTTTATGGAAAATAAAACAAGAAAAAACATAAATAAAAACCGTGATAAAATAGAAATGATCTTATTATGAACTGTTTTTTCGATTAGGGATTGCCAGCTTTAATGAGTAAGTAAGTAATATTTATTTATGTTTTCTCTGTAATGCAATAAGTTCAAGTGGACAACAATGTCAACAAGAGAAAAGAGAAAAAAATACAGAAAATAAGATATACAACAAATAAAAAGAAAAAACTTAACCAAAAACCAAAATCAAACTTAACTATAATAATTTTTTACCCCAATATATTAAATATACAAGATGTAAGGTGTAAGTATTCTCGTAAATGTAACCAACGATTCTTTACATCATTTTGAATAAAAAGTTTCCTTAAAACATGTATCCAAAATACAACCATTTCCGCGGAAAACAGGGCGGAACTTTTCAGAACAGGTCAACAGGAAAGGTTTTTAACAATTGGCAACGTACCCAATTGTTATGTCGAGTGTGGTGCTTATTTCAGTCGAATGAATTCAGCTTTTTATTTCATTGGCCTCTTAAGGTATTATTTGCAAATAAAATGTTATATTTTTATAGCCATTCATTCCATATGTTTCAACATAAATTTAGTTTGTTTTGTTACAAAAAAAACTTACATATCATTGTCGTTTACTGTCAAAGTTGAAATTGCTGGCACTAATTTTTACATCATATTTAGTTTTATCATTTTAGTTCAGCTATATTAATCTGATCTCTGATCTTGGAGATCTGTCTCAAGATCCTAGAGAGAATCATATACTCGCGACTACTAGCTGTAGTAAGCAACTCAATATCTCTTGAACAAGATGGATTTATGCCCGGAAGGAGGAGACCAGGTCCTCGCACTCACACACTACGTTGAGAACGGATTCCAGCAACTACTTAAAACTTCCGCCGTGTTTATTGATCTAACCTCAGCATACAACACGGTGTGGAGAGAGGGCTTACTATAGCTAAATCAACTTGTCTCATGCAAATATTTCTTACAACTGATGAACGAAATGGTGAGCGACACACTTATCCAAGAACATCTCAATGGAAAGGCGAGAACTTTCTCCAGCCTAAAAAATGACCTACCTTGCTATTCAACATCTACGTGTCGGATATACCAACAACTGAAGCTGAAAAATTCATGTACAAAGATGATATGACGATCGCTACTCAAAGCCTGAATCTAGCCGAAACTGAGAACACGCTGACACAAGATCTCCACACAATGAATACTTACTTTACAAAATGAGGTCTCCACCCGAACCCGAATAAAACTAAGTCGTGAACCAAAAACAAAAGAAAGACAATAACAGATATTGAAGTCCAGACACCAGGCCGCGATAACCGCCAACCAGCTGATAAACTTCCTCTGCAACGAACATTGGGTATCAGAATGGATAGATCGAGACACGCGCAAACTCTGATCTGGTACAGGGCCCAACAACCAAACCACCAGGGTTCATACTCCCTAGAAGACTATGGTGCAACCTAGTCGCGACGTATGCTTCAGAGGCCCCCTTTAAGCATGCGTCGTTAAGCAGAGGCCCCCATGAAGCACTGGACGCAGTCCAGAGAAATAAAAAATAAAAAATATATATATATATATATATATATATATATATATATATATATATATATATATATATATATATATATATATATATATATATATATATATATATATATATATATATATATATATATATATTCAAAAGAGAAATATATTCAGTCCAGAGAAATAAAAAAAAAACAAAAAAAAAAAATATATATATATATATATATCACCTTGGTTAAGCAGTGCATCCATTATCGCATGCTTTGAGATGGAATCAAATGCTTTTTCGTAGTCGATAAAAGCCAAGCACAGTGGCATGGTGTACTCGTTGTGCCTTTTTATCATTGTATATATATATATATATATATATATATATATATATATATATATATATATATATATATATATATATATATATATACATACATACATACATACATATATATATATATATATATATATATATATATATATATATATATATATATATATATATATATATATATATATATATAAATACACACATACATATATATATATATATATATATATATATATATATATATATATATATATATATATATATATATATATTGTTAAATTTACCATTCATAATCCCCATCATCCCATTCCTAGTAAAAGTAGCTTCGTACATTGATAAAATATCGAAAAAAAATGGATTCCTTTGGCTTTGGCCAATAAACCATTCACGATATGTACAGTCTATGGGATCTTATTGTACTATGTTTATATGCTGCATGATGCCTTACGAATAAATAAATACATACATACATAAATACATACATACATAAATAAAAACATAAATATGTAAAACTCCTTCTAGTACAGTACTCCTTCTAGAAAAGTACTTCTGCTAGAATCCTCTTCAACAAAAAGGTAAAATTTGTTGCTCGACTTCGCAATCGATTTCCCGTTACCGCTCACATTTTTGAAATTTTGGAACCCCACTATCCATATACAAATGTGTTTAAGAAACTTGGACAAATGTTTTCCGAGCTGGAAGCGGCCTCTCTGGGCATCGTTACCTGTAAATAAGCCTAACCCCTTTGGAATTTTGGACAGCTTCTTCGTAATATATGAAGCATATGGTGATATTCGCATACAGATATTTTTGGTTTTAAATCGAACTTAAATGCACACACTGAAATAATTTTTGGTGCAATGTTAATGTGGATTTTGGGGGGATGAATTGCGAACTTGCCTTATCGATGTCCGTTGATGTATAACTTGTTCTTAATTATTTTTACAATGTTCATTAGTTCATTTATTAAGTAATGATTAATTCGATAATTTCGCCAAATATGCTTTTACACATATTTGCTTAATATATATTAGCTTCTCGTTTGATGATTTAATAAATTTGAATTTTTTTCTCGAGAACTATTAGAGAACATTGTTTAAATTTACAAAAGTTCTTTCCCTTACACCCGGTATGAGCGATAATGCATTATTTCAATGAATAGGCATTGTTATAATACACTATTAAAAATAAAAACAAACATAAAACTGTTGAGATCAAGTTGAAGAAAACGTTCTAAGTATATTATTTCTTTTGGAATTCATAAAATTCCTTCAGTAAATAAAAAGTATTCTGTCATAAAACCCTCCCGAAAACTTTTTTTAAAGAATGTGTTTGCAGATCATATAAATATTAAGGAAGTTTGTTTTATTTTACTCCATGTAAAAATATACATTTTGTCTAATAAGTATATACATAGCCTAGTACTCGAACCGAGTTTATTCTTTGTATCTACCAAACAGACTAAGATAAAGACAATAAAAAAAGTCAAAAAAAAATCAATTATTATTAAAGTTTAATTTACGCGAGCGAAACGGATGGGTAACAACATAATATAAACTGTAATAGACGATGGTCCTCCCACGAGAACCTTTATCAACCAACAGTTCGCCACAGTGAAATCTTAATTTAATTTTTTTATGGTACCAAATAAGTATTTTACATAACACTTAAAGAACAAAGTAACAATTATCTATTTGAGATGCTTCAAAACAATAAACTTTAAAAATTTCTTTTGACCACATGGTTCATACGATCAATATTACAACTAATATTTCATAGTATCTAATTTTTAACAAATCTATTCACTAGGTCATTTGGTTTAAGTCATTTTAGGTGATGCACTTCACAGGAGTTTCTGTCAATTTCTTTGCCAACACTTTTGGAAGAGCAATTAATTTGACCTTGCGTCTTTGGCTTCTTTTTGGATTTTCCTTTTATCGAAGGCATTCTTAGATCATTTTAGATTAATAGCTTCATTTGGCACATACCAGGGCGCATTTACGATTGATCTTGGGACTTTGTTATGGAATCTTTGTAATATTTTAATATTAGAGTTACTCGCTGACCCTCACAGTTGAAAGTTCAGATAGGTTATCAATAATTTATTACTTAAATTAAACTGTGATTTTCTGCTCCACATTTAATATATTTCTGAATTTGAGCTGATATTGTTTATAAGATAAAAGGGCAATCCAAAAAATAAGCGAAAGACAAAAGGTCAAACTAAGTGTTCTTTCTAATGTGTTGAAAATGGCATTTTTTCCAGGTGAGTCTTCTATACATAGTCATGCCAGATACTTTGCACATGTCTGTTGTAACTGGCAGCCATTTAGAGTGATCGGTGGACATGTATCCTTCTTCAACGTGAATATGACTTGTACAGATTTTATTGCGTTCGCTTTCACCCTCCATTCTATCAAACATACTTCTATTTTTTTAAGTTCCTCTTAAAGGCTTCTTAAGGCAGAATTTGGATTTGCATGCATGGAAAAAATGGCCGTATCATCCTCGAATGTGGCCACTTCCTTTTTTTTTTAGTTGTTGGCACGTCTGTTTTGTATATAATATATAATGTATTGGCCCAATATACTTACTTAATGTATCCCAGAGATGACTACATGAATATCGGTTAATGTTTTAGTTCCCAGGTCACCGACAGTATTTGGTTTAAACTTTGTTGATAAATGTTTTGCAAAAGCTTCAGCCTTTTCTTTATTGGTATCGGTATAGTCCACTTCCCAATTTCAGCTCTCACAGGTGGTGCAGTTTATTGTGGCGGTTTTTCCATGTATCTGTTTTTTATTCCTATATAAGGTAATAATTTTTATCTTCTGAGGAGCTTAATGATTCTAGATAGTTATTTATTAACTGACTTCTTATTTATTGTAAGAATATGTTTAACTCATTTGCTTGCAATCCTCGTATGGAATGGAGGTTCAAGCGGAATTTTGAATTAGTTTGACTAGATTTCCTACTGTAATTTCTAGTTCTCCTGGATTTTTTAAATATATATTTCGCTGCAGTGATTCGCCTAGTTTATCGCTGAATTTATTCCAATTCGTCCATTTATTGCATAGTGTAGGTTTTCTTGCTTTCTACACTATTTTTTAATTGATTGTAATGATAACACAGGCAACTGTTGTTTTGGTGCCAGGGTGTTTGGAGCTGATTTCATGCGAATGGCATGCTCTGAATTCAAATATGGCATTTGAAACTTGGTAATTGGTAAACTTCCATCTCCCCTGCATGGTGAGAATTCACAAACTAACCTCAAGTGTAGTTCAAGCGTTGAAGGTTACTTCAGTTACTAGAAAGGCAATGCTTATGCCTGCCATCTAGTGGATTTTTCAGGAACTAACTCAACAGTAGACTAACAATAGGATAAATATACAAGAACCAATCCCTTGTATAATAATTTTAGAATACCCATACTTAAATGTGTTGAATTGAAAAAAAATATATTGATATATAAGTGGATGTATCTAAAAAAGTATATCAGATAGAGAAAAACTGATTTCATATTTAGATTTAGCGCCCCAAATATAGCTAAAATCAATTCTAAAATCCTAGGCATCAAGTTTTTTTTCTTATTCTTGTAGGCCTGTGTAATAAAATAAAGGTGAAAGTGAAAAGAGCCAGTCTAGAAATAAATATAGATACAACAAAGCTGATTGAAAAAAACTCCTTACTTCCTATAGTATGTCCTAAGATCTAAACTTATATAAAGAAACACGAAAGTTAAGATGTATAAAACACTCATTCGACCAGTAGTCACTTATGGCAGCAAGACGTGGATCCTCACAAATAAAACGGATGCTTGCAATATTTGAGTGAAGAGCACTGATACAAATTTTTGTTACTGTGAACGATAACGGAATTTGGAGGATAAGGTATAAGTTCGAATTCAAGCAATTATACAAAGATTGAGTATTGTAGACTATGAGGATTCAGCCACTGAGATGGGTGAAACACGTCGCGGGAATGTCAGAAAGCATACAGACCATTGATTTGTTCGGGTTACAAACTACACGAACGGTAATATGAGCATTAAAGGTATTTTCCTAATCTCTATTGGGTTTCGTTGGGCTTTAAATAGATCACAATGAAATATGTTTAATAGAAAATACGCCTTATAGAATGCTCTTCAATCTATTTCATAAAATTACGTCTACTATAGTTAGACGATTTTTTGGGTTATCGAACTTTATATGGATTTAAAACGAAATCCTACATGAAATAGGCCACCCAGTGGTTTTAGTAATTGTCTAATTGCTGTAAACCTCGTGAAATTAAAACGTTTGGGTCTTCTATAACACTGATGAACCGCATCAACAATATTATTAATGACCATGACAAACACGAAGTAGGTGGATACACTCTAAAACAAATCTACTACAATTTTTTTACTGACTTTCTAATTTCTGCTCTATTAGGCCAATTAACCAGACCATGCACTTCACGTAGTTTACAAAAACATTCTTAGCAGAACGAGCACTTTCATTATTAACTTGAATCTATAACACATCGGTCAATATACATGGCAGACATACATGGCGACACTTGCGAAAAATCCCTACCAGTGGACGATTGTGCCAACCTTTAAATGTCATGTGTCAAAATTTCATGACAATTTGCCTAATAATGTCTGAGTTGTTGTACTTTAATTGACGCTACTTTTGTTATTTTCAAAACAATGAAAAAAGAAGAATTTCGTGCGTTGATTAAGCATTGCTTTTTGATGAAGAAAAGTACTATTGAAGCAAACAGTGGCTTGATAAACATTACCCGGACTCTGGCCCAGGAAAATCAACCATAACTGATTTGTATGTCGAATTCACACAAATGGTGAGCGCTCTGGACGTCCAAATGAGGTGGTTACATCAGACAACATCAGAAAACTAAACTTGAAGAGATTTACCACTAAACACAAAATATTTTTTTTTGAACTGCTCGACGAACGTTAGATTAAATCATCTCCTGATGATGCTAACAAGGTTAGCGAAACTTGCGTCGAACACTTCGAAAAAAGTTATTTGGTGTTTAGTGGTAAATCTCTTCAAGTTTAGTGTTTTACACCAAAGGTTCCAATAGAAGAATTGAACATAAGAAAAATTTACAAAATTATTTTGCAAAACCATAACTTAAAGCTGCAGGAGATAACTGATATAATTAATATATCGGAAGGAAGTGTTTACGCCATTTTGCATGAACATTTGGGTGTGCGTAACTTGTTGTCGAAATGGGTACTCGTTTGCTCACTGCGGATCAAAAACAACAACGTATTGATGATTCTGAGTGATGTTTGCAGCTGTTTAATAAAACGGATTTGTCCATGCGTATGTGATAATGGATGAAACATGGATCCATCACTACAGTCCGGAGTCAAATCGGCAGTCAGCTGAGTGGACAGCAGCCGGTGAAAGCCTTCCAAAGAGGCCAAAAACACAACCATCAGCAGACAAGGTTAGGATATTGTTCATCGATTATCTTAGGCGAAATAAAGCCATCAATATCAAATATTACACAGCGTTGTTGGTGCGTTTGAAGGACGAGATCGACGCAAAAAAAGGCTCGAAATGAATAAATGCTGTTTCCCCAAGGCAATGCACCGTGTCACAAATCGTTAACCATCGCGACGATGGCTAAATTGCATTAATTGTACTTCGAATTGCTTCCTCATCCAGCATATTCTCCAGATTTAGCCTTCAGCGACTATTTCATATTCTTAGACCTCAAAAAAATGTTCGCTCGCTGAAAAGGAAATTCGCTCCAATGAAGCGGTAGTTGCCGAAACTGGACGATATTTTGAAGGTAAAGAAAAATAGACCTATAAAAAAGTGTAGAAATGTTAGAAAAGCATTGGAATGGAATATATTGATAAATAAAATCGAAATTTGCAAAAATTTGTGTGTTTTTTTTGTATGTAAAAATACAGCTAATACAGGAAATATGGAAAAATACAACTGTTAAATATATACTAAATCTAAAGTAAAAAAATCTTCTTACTAAAAGACCCCACTACAACATCATCTACCACTAACAGAAATATGCATGCAGTAGTATTTATACCCACTGAAATTAATTATGCATGAAGACAGCCACTTAAAGACGTATTAGCAAAATTTATTATCCATTTATTGAAGAAATTATTATCTCAGATTTTTCAGATATTAATTTTGTTTTTAGCATAAAATTTTAAAGTGATGTCTTTACTCAATATTCACTGTAATTTTCGGGGCTATTTTTAGAAATGAAAGATACGTATACTGCAATAAATATCAATATGATGATGTCATATCAGGTGAATATGATGCCAGTTGATATAATGAAACATTTTACATTTTCTATTAATCAGTTTTTGACGAATCTTTTGGGCAGTTTTATATAATTTATTCAATTAGTTGCTATACAAAATTTGTAAAAATATATACCTGACCATATGGTATAATACAAGAAAGGGAATATGAATAAGGTATGTCTTAACTCGCAAAGAAATGGTATTTTCACTTTATTATCATAGATATTAAAGAGTGATTTTTTAGTGTGACCGAACTTCCTTCCATAGGGGTCGCTGTCAAACGAACTGTGAGTTTGTGCGTAATTCTGTAAATCCGCATCTCAATAGTCTGGCCAATCATTATGGAAAGTTTAAGTTCAAAGCAACGTTTGCAAATTATCAAAATCAGTGTTCTGTGCGTCAAACTTATAAAGCACTTCGTGAATTTCATCGTGCACATAATCGCCCAACCGAGCGATATTTTCGGTGAATTCGGTCGACAATTATCGACATAAAAAACTGTGCGTTCTGAAGAAAATATCGTCGCTATTACTGGCAGTGTTGATGAAGATTCAAATTTATCAATTCGTCGAGGTTTGCAGAAAATTGGGCTTGGTTATTCGATTACGTGGATTCCGAATTTCAATGGTATTGATCTGGAGGAGATGTGGTTCCAACAGGACGGCTCCACATGTCATACAGCCAACGCAACAATCGATTTATTGAGGGAACAATTCGGTGAAAAAATTATTTCGAGAAACGGACCTGTTGATTGGCCACCAAGGTTATGTGATTTAACGACTTTAGATTAATTTCTTTGAAATAATTTTAAATTTTTGGCCTATGCCGATAAACCAGCGACTATTGACGGCTTGGAAGCCAACATAACATGGACAATTGTGGACATAAGATCCCAATTGCTTGAAAAAGTGGTCGGAAATTGGATTGACAGAATGCCCTTTCTCAGAAGTAGCCGCCGCTAAAATAATTTGAAGAAACTCTCTTTCCTACATCCTTAACTGCCGTCCTTCTGACTGGCTCATCTGCATAGATTCACTTAACGCCCCCAATTCCCTAGAATGTTTGATACATCCTCAGGATAGCTAAGTGCAGTTGCATGGACTCGTCTCAGAATTGGGCACTATTTTTTCCACCACAGACGTGTATTCCTTGCAACTTACCGCTTACAGTAAAACACGTCCTCACTGAATGCGGTGCTCTATACTTTCTCAGACAAAAACATAATTTACCACAAGAATTATCGTCCATTCTGTCTCGAAATCATATAACCTCTCTGGTTGCTTTCCTAAATGAAGCATCCTTCCTCTCAAAAATATGAATCCCTTCCCAAATTTAAACATGTTTTACTTTATACACTTTTAACCTACATTATCCTTGCTATGTATTATGCTTTGAATATAAAACCAACAGGACTTGCCTATCTTTTTACACATATAAATGGGGACGGAAACGGCCATATTGAACACCATAGATGACTCATTTTTTGGGAATTTTGGTAGTTGGTTAGAACTTTTATAGTGCATTTGAGCAATTTTAGTGTGTTTTAATCAATAATAAGTGCCGCATAAGTGTATTAGAATACTCTTTTTTGTGTGTTCTAGGGTAAATACATAGTAATACTTATTATATTGATAATGAAAGCAATAATATCGAAACTAAGGTAAACACACAAAGTAGGTTAGTTGTGCGTCTTGTGGTTGTTCCCTAACACGAAAAAATCAGGAGTAACATTACATAGGTAAGTGCTTTTAATTTGTCAATTATTTAGAAATATAAACGATGAATTTTTTAAAGTTATGAAGCCAACATATCGCCTGGTAAGTGCGTTAATTATAATGTTATTCGAGAGGGATTATTTTTTTTTAGAACTTAATTTTTTAACGTATGTTCTAAAATGTTTAGTTTTCTGAGATACTAGGCCTTAAAAAGTCAGATTATTTTTTAGTTTTCGTTTGATACATATAAATCACGTTACTAAAGAACCTATAAAATATAACTATTAATACAGAATATTACCTTTTTTTATAACGTTTTTTTTTCAGAAAATATTGTACTAATAAATGTTACTTCCATTTTGATTCGGATTTCATGTTATTAAACTAGTTTATCTTTTTTCAAGGTTTCCTAAAGATCCATATAGAAGAACCCAGTGGATGTATTTTATTAAAAAGCCAGACTTTATTCTAAACCGCAGCAGGTTTTTATGTCCCCATCATTTTGCTAAGGATTGTTTTGATCGAGCATCTAAGGTAAAAGTGAGACTAGTACCAAATACTGTTACAATTGAAGTGGACTGTTTAAAATATGTGATATTTTTATTTTATCATTTTGATAAACATCTTTCATAACATTTACTCTTGAAAGTGACCTTTTTTTCGTTGTGAAAAATGAGTTTATTCTCGAATTTATATGTAACACTTTAGTTTATTTATTAACTATTTACACTTTTACAATACAAGAATTAATTATATTTGTAAAAACGCTGTAGTAGATGAAAAAAATTCGTAGTAGATATACAAAGTTCATTTTGTTTAAGAGACATTAAACACTGAACAATTAAATACAGAAAGGATATATGTATTTTAATAATAAAAAAAATTAGTGAATATATTACGGCTTTTTATTTAATTTACGAATACATAATATATACCTAATTGAATTAAAAACATCAACTCGGTGCAAGATGCAACTGATTACCTAACCAATTTTTAGAAATAATATGATTTTATGTCAGGAGATTCCAATTTCTTAATAACGTTTTGTCGTATTGATCACATAAAAGACACTTTACTCTTTGAAAAAATAGATTTTTTAAAATTAATTTAAATTTTTACATTTCTCTGCCGTATCTAGTAAGTCTTCATTCATTT
>JARFXV010000561.1:0-228651 GCA_031761425.1 Cosmopolites sordidus | reverse complement strand
CGTCGTTTCGCGTATTTAGCTCACCTCTTTCTTCTATTTCAAGGGTTTCTCTGATTTTTCGGACCTTGTAGTTTTCAATATTCGCTATTTCTTTGGCTCCTTCAAAATTGATTTTATGTCCTGTTTGTAGATGGTGCTGGAACAGAGCGGAAGTGGTTTGTTTGTTTTTAAGTCGTTTTTATGTTTTTGTATTATGGCCGATATTCGTCTGCTTGTCTGTCCTATGTATGATCTGTTGCAGTCGGAACAAGATATACTATACACCCCATGATTTTCCAGTCTAACTTTGTCCTTGGGGTTTTTTAGAATGTTTGCAACAGTTTTGTGCGGCTTATAGGCTGTTTTGATCTTATGTTTTCTTAATAGTCTGCCTATCCTATCTGTGATTCCTTTTACGTAGCAGGACCTTTAGTATATTTGATTCACGATCCTCCATTGTTCTTCGTGTTTGTGTTTCGTGACGGCGAATGGCCTGTGGAAATTTTTGGTAGTTCCTCGCTTCGTGTATCTGGTAGTGTCAGTCGGAAGGATCTGGTAATCAAAGTGTTCGCTACTCTTTGGATTTGAGAAGGATGATCATGGGATGTAGCGTAGGTATCGATCGGTGTGAGTTGGTTTGCTATACATTGTGTATTCTAGTGTTCCAGAAAGTTTCCTTGTGATAAGGAGATCTACAAATGGCAGTTTTCTATCCTGCTCGACTTCGAGAGTGAACTGTATTCTAGGGTGGATTTCGTTTAACTGTATATATATATATATATATATATATATATATATATATATATATATATATATAGTTAAACGAATATATAACGATATATATATATATATATATATATATATATATATATATATATATATATATATATATATATATGTATAAAATCTCGACGTTTCGGCTTCCACTTTGAAGCCATTTTCAAGAGAATATGGGTGATTTACTTCGAGGCCTCAATATGCCTACTCCCCAGAGTTCACAAGCAGAAAAGAACGTGGACGGTGCGTCCTCTGTATTAATAGGTGAGGTTGTAAATAGGGTGCTCGGTTGAGGGGTGGGGGTGAGACGGGAGGTGGACGTTTGACTAGAAGGGTTTCGGATAGGCAATTTGGGAATAAGCGGTTTCCATGTATTTGGAACTCTAAGACCGTCGTCCCTCTTGTTTAAGCAGTCTGGACGTTTTGCGATCTCAATTGCTTCACGTGAATTCGTGAATTCTAATATTACCGACCGCGAAAGCCTTTCCGAACATATATATATATATACATAGTTGCTCTGTCTCTGTCTCTTCTGCCGTTCTGGTAGTCTCCATATATATTTTTTCCAATTCATTTAGAAGTACCTTATGGGCAGTATTTAGTAGTTACTCATCTATAATTTATTTATTTCACCTTGTCCCCTTTCTTGTATATGAATGTGATTAAATAATATTCCAGTTATCAGCCAACATATTTTATGTTCATATTTCTTTCATAAGATGGCATATTTGTACGTCCCATATTAATCCCAGAATTTCTTCCTCACAAGGACTTTCTTCTTCCTTTACATAGACATTATAAAAAGAGTTATACAAAAATTATGAGCCACGCTGATGAGGTGTTTAAGGCTCCACTGGTATGACGACCGTAGCGATGCTGTTTGTTTTATTTGAATAAAAATACTGCGGCTACTGGAGGATGTTAAGGGTTAGAGTAACACGGGTAGAATTGGAAAAGGCGCAAAATAATCTTAGTCGTTGACGCGGCTTATTATAAATAAAGTAAAAAATGTGATACAATGTCTGATATACTTGATAGGGCAGCAAATCCTCATGCGCATTTGTGCTCGATATATAAAAGGTAGATCATTTCAATGTATTGTCCTCGAAATCAACAACTTCTTAACACCACATCAATGCTCGAAACAGTCGATAAGTTTTCATCCCTACCGAATCGTTTTACGTACGTTCAATTGCACGCCACATTCAATTGTGTCGTCGGAACGTAGCACAAAGCCTTTCCGGATCGGGATGAGAGGACTGAAGCGGCCGCGGCTACAAACACCGCCAGCCAGCTACTCGATACGTCCGAATAAATCGTCTTGGTTCCCTTTGACCCAGGGCACGTTTCGGGTTAAACAAGAACGGTCGCGAATGACGCAAAACATACGAGCAACCGGTAATATGACATGGATATGGCAGAAATGCGAGACTGGGTAAACGATGGATCCGGTTTCGTTCGTTTGCCGTTCGAACACTTTTGGAGGTGGGTGCGGGTGAACTGGTTTCGGATATATGTTTTGTCAAGATCGATATGGTGTAAGAAAGATTTCATCAGATATCATTATATTCGATGTAATTTAAAATCATCACGACTTGGGTAAATCAAAATATATATTTTATATTATACACGGTGTGAGGGAAAGTACTTGTGTAAATTTAAAAAACAATTCTTTACATGATTTTGAATAAAAAGTTTCTTTAAAATATGTATCCAAAAAATATCCATTTCCACGGAAAACAGGTATAGAAAAAGAAGGTATAGAAATTTTCATATTTTCTTCGTATCCAATTGTCATTTGTGTTGTAATTGGCGGTGTAACTAATTGTCGTGTTTATTTTGATCGAAGGAATTCAGGTTGTTCTTTCATTGGCCTCTTAACCTTTATGTACCAACGTGTTATTTGAGTTACATAAGTAGCGACGTAAGGTCTGACAATCCACCTTAGTTTAATATCAAATATGACAGTGTTTTTTCGTATATTTTACTATAAACTTTGCTTCAAAATAATGTCTATACATCTTTGATTAATAAAATGAAACAAAATAAAAAAATATACACCTATGTTATTAATTAATTATGAGCATTGCAATCACAGATCTTTTCTTCTATTGGAACCTTCGGTGTGAAACACTAAACTTGAAGAGATTTACCACTAAACACCAAATCACTTTTTGAGACTTTTCGACGCACGTTTCGTTAACCATGTTAGAATCATCACGAGATATGGGAGAAATGCAAAATCTAGTGTCGCCCAACATGCAATCAAACATGACCACAATATAGATATTAAGAATTGAAGACTGGTAAAAATTGTAAGTAGCAATAGAGCTTTGGATGCATATGAAAGCATTCAAATAGAAAAATGTAAGAAAATCATGAGCCGGGATAAAGAACCTATTCCGTTCAGTTGACTTTTTCAATTATTAATGTAAGGCTCAGTAAACTTAATAAACACGCTTCATTAGGTAGAATTATCATATAAATAGAATATACTTTAGTTTTAGAATTAGATTAAATCATCTCCTGATGATGCTAACATGGTTAGCGAAACGTGCATCGAGAAGTTTCAAAAAATTATTTGGTGTTTAGTGATAAATCTCTTAGTTTTACATTACAATCACAGTTGGGTGATTTTATAGAAAAAAAGTCTTTTATTTATTCTACACAATGTTTAATTAAACTTTGGAAGACAAAAACAAATTGTTCTTAGTTAAATAACTATTTAAATTATCAACGAGGCGGCGAGGTAGAAAAGTCAATAAACGGACGCCCGACAGCGTTGCCAAGCGCCGCAAATAGCCGCCAACTACCCCGATATATTTTGCGCAGTCGCCGGCCGGCTATAAAAGCCAGCGCAAAGACCCGTGCACGTTAGTTGGACTCTTCAGTCGAAGCGGATAACACTTGAATGTATATGAATGAATACAATTTTAGATTTCCGTGGACAGCGTCCGATGAGGCAAGAGTAGCTGAGTGTCACATACACCCAGCTGATGGGTTCCACAATCTCATGTGGAACACACAGCAACCTGCGTCTCCGCCTAAGTGAACATTTTGTTAGGTGTCTGACTAGGGACGTGCCCCACCCACCCTTCAATTGGAGGACATATGTTTTGCCTCTTGATGATTAGGCTTGTCAGGGTACAAGGGTCAGGTAAACAAGGGCTAGATAAAACTGTCCATGTGCGAAGAATGGATTTTGCAAATCCAATTCACACACTTGTAGCGATTGCCCGTGCGTTTTGTGGATTGGCATTGCAAAGGAAAGTCGAATTGGGAATTATAAACCTTTAAATTCGAATGACATGTCTGATGGTATCATTGGAATGCGCAATAGTAGCATGCGTAGTAGTATCTTCTCCTTTGAATTTGCCATTCAAAATAGTCGCTTTCACTGCAAGTCTGGTTCCATTGCAAAGGTGTGGTGGATTAGTCTTTCGAAGCGGAATGATAGGAACACCAATTTTCAGTTGTAGAATGTACGGTGACAATCCTGACAAATCAGGCGAATTTAAAGATTCGGTATGATAATTTATTGCTTCGTCTTAATGCGTGACAATATCCATTGATTTGTATGTTGTTATTTTGCCAGGTATTTTATTTTGAATGGTTTGAATGTTACATCTAATATTTTCATAGATGGCAGATAATGTTCCCAAATCATTCCGGGAGTCGATCCGTTGATTCTGTGAAGACTCACGACGTTTCGCCAAAATCTCATTTGGCATTCTCAAGTGTGTTGTCCGCCCCCACTGAAGAGTATAACTCAGTTGGATATATGTATATATATATATATATATATATATATATATATATATATATAATATATATAAATATATATATATATATATATATATATATATATATATTATATATATATATATATATATATATATATATATATATATATATATATATATATATATATATATATATATATATATATATATATATATATATATATATATATATATATATATATATATATATATATATATATATATATATATATATATATATATATATATATATATATATATATATATATATATATATATATATATATATATATATATATATATATATATATATATATATATATATATATATATATATACATATATCCAACTGAGTATATTATATATATATATAATAATATATATATATATATATATATATATATATATATATATATATATATATATATATATATATATATATATATATATATATATATATGAACACTTTTGTTGATTGCTTGACCGGGAAGGAGCCCACCTATCTCTTCAACTGGATGATATATGTTTCGTCTCTCGAGGTTCAGACTCTTCAGGGTGCCGACATATTCCATACCATCAAGAATAGGGAGTCCCTATCCACAGCCAACAACCCATGTTTTCGCCGACCTCCCGTCGAATGGCGTATATATGTAGTGGAGGCGTATATATATATATATATATATATATATATATATATATATATATATATATATATATATATATATATATATATATATATATATATATAAATACAAATCTATACGAACATAGGATTGGAAAGTAAGAAGTAATTTATATTTATATATATATATATATATATATATATATATATATATATATATATATATATATATATATCTATATATAATATATAAATACAAATCTATACGAACATAGGATTGGAAAGTAAGACTGAAAAAGACAAAGAGATAGAAGAGATAGAAAAGACTTCGCGTTTTAAGATTTATAAATCTGCAGGGATTAAAATGCGCAGGACAGTGATTTCCAATCCGGTCGAGGAATAGAGAATACCTAGAAAGGAGCTTCGAAAAAAGGAGCTTGATCGAAAGGAGTTCGAATTTGCTCGAAACGAGTACACAACATGTTAGATTTTAAAGGAAAAGAAAAAAGGAGAGAAGGGGAGGAATGACACGCTAAAAAATAATAAAAAAGAAGGAAAAAGGGGAAAGAAAAATCTACCACAAAATGCTACTTAAATCAACAAAAGAATACAGCAGTAAAAAGAAGCTATCATTTGTTTCCCATTATTTTAATAAAGACTAATAAAGCTCAATTCCGAGAAAATAAAAAACAAAATGTGTATAAGCTTCATATATTAAAATATTCAATTCAATCCAAATACTTCATTACTCTTGCTTTTCTATACAACACTGATATTTGTTACATTTAAAATAATTTATCACACCATGAGCTAAAGGTATGATTTATTTTTAGCTCATAAATCTTCATGGCATTTATGAAATAACTTTTCCAGATAAAATATATAAAACATTCAGAAAACCAATGGATGAACACACCGTAAAAAATAAATAAAAACGCCCACCAACGCATAAACCTGATAAACAATTATCTGGCCAGCTTTTGCCAGGACAAACTCGTTCACAATCGTTTAATTGCCCGTAAAGTTCAGTTGGCGTGGTCCAGTTTCGCAGCCAGATCTGTTATCTGACTCTCATCCTGTGTATAATTTGTTTTAACGTGTATGCAAATTAAATTATCAGAAAAAAATATTTTAATCCGTGGAAGAAGGTTAGATTTATTTATATTATAATACACTTTATTATATTATAATATACTATGCAGAAGTCCTAATCTTTTATATAGAGTGTAAGGAAAAGTACTGTCGTAAATTTAGCAAACGACCCTTCACGTCATTTTAAAGAAAAATGTTCCTTACGACAAAGGTTAAAAACCTAAGGGTTCTCGAAAAAAAAATTGCAAAGTTATTAAATCACCAATCGAAAAACTATAAGTTTTAAGCAAATATGTGAAAAAGCACATTTAGCAAATATTAATTTCTTATTATTTAACGAATAAACTACAAATAAACTAATGAACATTGTCAAAACATTTTTTTAAATTAAGAATCATGCCCTACATCTGTCCTGGAGAATGTGGCCACGTCGCAATATCATCATGACAGAGATTGATATTTCAAAATTGCGACAAAAATTATTTCAGTGTTTCAGTGCATATATTTAAGTTCGATTTATAACCAAAAATATATTATGTACACCAATATCAGGGTATGCTTCTTATTCACGGGGCACCTCTCTAATAATCCGAAAGAGCTGGAGCAACGATACCCCAGAGGTTGGTTCCAGTTCTGACAATCATTGGTTCAAGTTTCTCAAATACTTTTGGATACAAGATTTAAGAATATGGACGGCAGCGAGAACTCGGTCCTGAAGTTCAAGAACAACAAAAGAGGATTCTACCAGAAGTACTCGAAGTATTGCACGACAAGTTGGAGTTTCCTTTTGGATTGTACAAATCACAAAAGTGCAAGTACTCTATCTTTATCATGTACAAAGGATGCAAGTACTCTTACTCAAGGATTTTTTATAAAGGCATAAATATTGCAAAATGGTTTTATTGACCAATACCAAAAGATTTAAAATTTTGTGTCCAATATGTTATCAACCGAGGAAGCTTCTTTCACGAGGAATGGGATGGTGGACATTTTGAACGATATATATATATATATATATATATATATATATATATATATATATATATATATATATATGTATATATATATATATATATATATATATATATATATATATATATATATATATATATATATATATATATATATATAATGGCCAGTTAATCTGGTCTGGCCCCGATCGTCTCTCCGAACTGCTTTCCTTGCGTTCGTCTAGAGCTCGGCTGATGACGGCTGAAAGACTAGAAACCGGTCCCGAGAGACACGTGACGTCGCATGGTTGACAGTTCGGCGAAGGCGATCGGTGGCACCACGTGGAGAAAGGGTGAAAGATTTCTGTAAAATATATATATATATATATATATATATATATATATATATATATATATATATATATATATATATATATATATATATATATATATATATATATATATATATATATACATTCTGTCCAAAAAGTACCGGGAATTGATCATCTGAAAAGCCCGCTTAAAGGGATCGTCAAAGTTCTTTTTTTTCGCTAAGTTGGCACAACTCTCCTCTATACTGACGCGGAGTTTGAACGTCATCTGTCATTTAGTTTGTTTACGGTGCTCGATTTTGTCAGTTTTGTCAGCTCGGTTTTGTTACATCGAACAAAGAATTTGTCTTAAATTTTGTATTGCAAATGGAATTTCATGTGTAGAGTCTCTGAAAATGTTGCAGAAGGCTTACGGTTAATCGAACTGTATCAATAACTTGTGCATATGAGTGGTACAGTACTTTCAAAAGCGGTTCAGATGTAGTGGAAGATTTGCGTCTCTCTGGTCGGCTATCAACGTCTTGTTAACATCGCTAAACTGAAGGAAATGGTGACTGAAAATCGTTATTTAAGTTTGATAGAGATAGCCGCTGATCTTGCTGTGTCTGGCGAATCAATTCGTACCTTTTTAAGGGATTGTTTGGGCATGAAACGCGCTGCCGCTCGACTAGCGCCGAAAGCTTGAATTTGCTTCAAAAACTCAATCGCGTAAATGTCGCTGAAGACATGCTAGAACGAGTCAATTCCGACCCCATATTCATAAAACGCATTGTAACTGATAATGAGACATTGGTATACGAGTTTGACATACAAACCAGTCAACAAGCTTCGGAATGGCGCCTTCCAATTGAGCACAAACCGAAAAAACCACGTCAAAATCGATCAAAGGTTAAGGTGATGTTGAGTGTTTTCTTTGATTATCGCGGTATTGTGCACTCGGAATTCTTGCCAGAAGTTCAGACGGTAAATAAAGAATATTATCTGACCGTTTTGCGGAGTTTGAGAGAGCAAATTGGTCGAAAAATGCCAGATCTGTGGAAAGAAAACTTTGGATTTCACGCACCATCTCACAAGGCTATCATTGTGAGCGAATTTCTGGCCAAAAATTGAACAAACACCATCGAACAACCAGCGTATTCACCTAATATTGGTCCGGCCGACTTCTGTTTCTCTTTCTCTTTCCAAAACTCAAATTACCACTTCGCGACACCCGTTTTCCGTCTATAGAAGACATAACAAGAATTCGCGGCGGGAATTGAACTCGATTCCAGAAAATGCGTTTAAAAAATGTTTTGACAATTGGATTATTCGTTGACATAAGTGTATTATTTCGGAAGGGGCCTACTTTGAAGACGATACAATAAATTTAGATAAATAATAAACATTTTATCTTTTATTGACCTATTTTGACCCCGTTTTCCTTCTATCCTGTACTAATCTTTTCGTTTCTGCCCACGTTCTTTTCCTTTCTTGACTTTGCTATTGTTAAGAAAATTAAAATTAACGTTCTGACCTGTTATTCGTGGAAACTTAGGTTCCATTTTGGATACATGTTATAAGGAAACTTTTTGTTCAAAACAATGTAAAGAATTTTCCCTTTTACCCTGTATAAAACAGAATAACAATTTATAAACTTCAATGAAATTGTAGATCAAATATTTTAGAAATATTCTTGGAAGATCTGATCATATTTTAAAGTTATTGCTGTAATTTTGAGTATGTAATAGGGATACACTAAACACTGTTGTTTTTTGTGTTTTTGAAATACTCTGGATAGAGAAAATCATTACGTCAGAATAGTCTGGCCACCTAGGGAAAGTTTCACTCCAGTACCAGAAAACATACATCATTCACCATTACTGTAATTACAAAACATTATTGTGTCGCCTTTGCACCTAAAATTAGGAATAATGAAAAACTTTGTGAAATCTCTTAACCGAGAATGTGAAGCTTTTCAATATCTTGAAGAAAAGTTCCCAAAAATTACTTAAACGAAGGGATTGTATAGGGCATCAAATCCGATAGTTGATTAAGAACGATATCTTTAAGACTAAATTAAATAAAATACAGAATAATGCTTGGAAATGCATGGTGCAAATTTTTAGCCATTTTCTTGGAAACGTGAGAGCTGAAAACTATAAAACACTAGTAAAAGATATGATTAAAACCTTGTACGCTATTGGCTCTAAAATGTCACTAAAAATACACATTTTGGAATCAATTTTAGATTTTTAACTCAAAATATGGGAGATATTAGCGATGAGAACGGTATATTAGGTATGGAATGACGAGGGTCATGAAGGCGTAATCCTAGTTTGCTAGCATATTATTGTTAGACATTAAGAAGAGAAACTGTAGATATTAATTATAACAGAAGAACCATTTCAACTGTACATTTTTAAAATTTATTAATCAAAACAAATCCTTAACTGAATTATAAATATTGTTATTGATATCCGCAAAAAACCTGAGCTAAACGAGGCATGAAATTAGTACCACTTCGAATGTTTTTTAATGCTTTCTGAAAATTAGTTTAAGTTATTTCATGGGCTTACAAAAGTTAGTAATTTGTTGACTAGTGTAATCTTTCATTTAATGTGAATTAATTTCGAGTAAGCCATATCTTGGAGAAGGAAAGAAGTCCGAAATGGCCAAGTACGGAGAATAAGGTGGATGCGATATGATGAACGGTTGCATTGTCGTGGTGAATCTTTTTTTTTTGCCAAACGAGAGCGTTGTTTAATCAATTTTTCCTTAAATTTGATAAAAATTGCAGCATAATACTCTTCTGTGATCGTGTTTTCCTTTCTAAATAGTCGAGGGAGCTAATATCTTACGAACCTCAGGAAACAGTGGCTTTGATTTTTCATCCCATGGAACCATAACAAAGCAAAGTGTATAAGTCATTGTTTTGGCTTTTGTTTCATTTCTAATATATAGTGACATTCGTCATGCACGAGATTTTTAGTATGTCCGAACTTCCGATAGGGGTCGCTGTCAATCATGGCAAATGTCATCATGATAATCATCTCGACAAATTAAACTGATAAAAGATCAGGGAATGCTGAGAAAATCGGAGAAACACTGGCAAATTGTCGAAATTTATTATCAAAATCAATGTTTTGCGTGCAACTTATAGAGCAACTTCGTGAATTTTACGGGGCACATAATCGCCTAACTGATAAAGGTATTCGCCGAATTATCGACAATTTCTGAATACATTTTACGCTGCTCGATATTAAAACAAAAACAATATAACAAACTGTGCACTCCGAAGAATATCTCGCTGGTAGTGCTGGCAGTGTTGATGAAGATCCAAATTTATCAGTTTGTTAACGGGGATCATTACAGAGCGATGATATCAAAGAGTATTTAATTCCCAATTTGAATAGTAATTTGAATGGTAATAGAACGGTTGCATATATCATACATCCAACACAACAACTGATTTATTGAGGGAACAATTCGGTTAAAAAATTATTTCGATGAACGGTTCACCAAGATCATGTGATTTAATGTCTTTAGGCTATTTTCTTTGGGGTTATGTTGAATGTTCGGTCTATGCCGATAAACCAGTAACTATTGACGCCTTGGAAGCCTACATAACTCGGGCAATTGCGAACTTATGACCCCAAATGCTTGAAAAACTGGTCGGAAATTGGACTGATAGAATGTGCTTTGTCAGAAGTAGCCGTGGCGGACATTTTTCTGAAATTGTTTTCGAACAATAATGCCATTGAATGTTATTTCAAGGAAGGCATCTAATTTGGTTTTTGCTTTATTTGAACTTAAAGTTCGGACGCACTACAAAAAATCAGGCTGTAGTACTAAAAAAAGACCAGATTACATAGTAAATATTCGAAAATAACAAGACAATACAAAAGAAAACAAACAACAACAATAACAAAGAAAGAAACACTTCAAAATTGTCATAAGGTTACTACGAATATCGCTACATTAAAATTAGTGACTCCAATGCTTAGATATCCTCATTGCTTGATTATGCTCGGCATGAATGTACACAACCCACCGATAACCAACTGCATGTTTCCTTGTATTTTATTTACATGTATACATGTGATGTAAACTAAGTATATTTAAATTAAGTTAAAGCAACTAAATTAAAATTACTCGAGACTAATTAATATTAGTGTCATTAGTAAACCAGTATCCCTGCATTAAGGGTCTTCTACGAATAATAAATTTATCATTTCTCAATGAAATATGAGCGTACAAAAATAGAACAATTTAGTGTCATATAAAACAATTAAACAACTGAAACTGTTAGCCTGTATAAATAACTGATAATAACAACTTGACAGAATAAAAGCAGTACGCAGACATATACAAAATAAACTTCCATTTATCAGTATAGTTGTCGTTGTTGGGAAAAGGCGGAAAAATTCGAAAAATCAACGCTTGTTAAATGGAAAAGCGACGCTATTATGATGTCTGGCGATAAGGTCGACGGTCGATCTGTGCTTCAAATAAATATTCGCTGAATACGGGAACAATTTGGTCTGTTGAGATTTTTAAAATCGTCGGGGAATAGTCGTTAAAATTCGAAGACAGACTTATCGTTCGTCGCCTTTCATATTATTACCAACTCTGGTACTGTTAATAATATGTACATAGGTTTTCTTTGTACAAAAAAAAGTATGTCTTTTTTTGTAGATGATTCTTTTTCAGTTGAGTACTGACTATTGTACTTCAACATAAAAGGACTTTTTAAAAATTATTTCTAGTGCTGCCAGCTTTGGACAGGTAAGCGTTGGAAAGGTGCATCTTTCGCTGACGTTCTCGCAAAATTTCATGACATTCGGATCATTAGATGCTAAGTTATCGCGCTTAAACTGTCAGTGTGTTTATATCATCGGTCAAAAAATGAATATAGAGAATATTAAGTTTTGTTTTATACTTGGTAAAACATTCACCGAAATGTTTCAATTAATGAAACAAGTGTATGGTGAGGATTGCTTATCCGCTTATCGAGTCCACGAGTGGTTTAAACGATTCAAAGAAGGTCGTGAGGACATTAAGGGCCTTGAACATCCTGGTCCGAAAAATTCCGTGGTTACTCAGAGTAACGTTAAAATTGTGCGTGAATTTATAAAAAATCAGCCAAAATCTTCGTTGCGATATATGGAAATGGAATTGAACACGCACGAATGCAGGTTAGTGCACGCTTTGTTTTGCTGACGACCAAAAATTGTTCCGAATCCAACATTGCAAGGACTTGATTAAAAGTGTCGAAAAAGGATGAAAACTTTAAGTATTGGTGATGAGACGTGGTGTTTTCAATATGATCCAGACACCAAGCGTCAAAATGCCAAATGGAATTACCCGAACGAGCCAAATCTGAAGAAAAGCCGTCTTGAGAAGTCAAAAATCAAAACAATGTTGATTTGTTTCTACGCTTCGGAGGGAACTGTGCACAAGAAGTTCATTCCAGCTGATCAAACGACCAATGCTGTGTTTATCTTGATGCTATGATGTCGTCGTGTATTCACGGGGTACGGCCACAATACCGCCAACAAGGCAGATGGTGCTTGTTGCACGATAATGCACCGTGCCATCGCTCGATCCTCCTCACTGATTTTTTAGCCAAAAATGACATCAAAGAATTTCATTTGCTAGTGAAAGGACAGCGTTATACCAACATTGAAGCCATTCAAGCGGCGTTGACCGCCATCCTGGCGGACATATGCTTGGCCCAGCTCAATAATTCATTCGTCAACCTAATAGACCGCGCAAAACGTTGTATTGAGGCGCAGAGAGACTATTTTGAATAAAAATAATGATTTTTGCCGAAAAAATTAATATTTATGTTTTTTTTGAAGTCCTGTTTTCTGTGAGACGTACATTATACAAGTGACTTTTGATATCTTCGACGAAATGTTTACCATTCAAGTAATATGGTGTAAGTGTTGATTAATACGTTAAACATGTTGCCGTACTCAATGAAAACCATAAAACATTTCGACGAGTAAAACCAAACCCAAAACAATTTCTTGAAAATTTTATTCAATCTACATGTTAATTAAAAATCAGAGGGCGTTATCGTTTATTTAATATAAGTTTGGTCATTTTATCACTTAAGTGTACCTGTCTTTATCGGGGGAAAAATTAATTAGTCTTCCTATCTGATGGTCATACTAAAACTAGCGAAACGGGTGTCGAGATGGTTCAAACTAGTAATTGGTTATCTGTAAAGTTCGTAGGGATTTCTTTTAAAAGAAAGAAAAGCGAAAATAATTTACGCAAATATGTATTCAGTCAGTCCAGTTGGCATAGTAATTGCCAACGTACTGGTAACGTCATAACGCCTCTTTGTCAAAAATTAGCATTTTTACAAGACAATCTTTCTAAGACAAAAAAATTAACAGATTGTTCTTCTTATAACCACTTATAACCACTTATGTAACCACTTATTCCGTTTTAAAAGATTTCCCATTTACATTATTTTGAAGGGAGCGGAATAGACAGTAGTCCGAGAGTGCGATGTTCGGTGAGAAAGGTGGATGGGGCAAAACATCTTGATTAGAGGTCAATCATTTTTGCCGGGTCTGATTGATACGAGTTGTGCTATGCTATGGTGTTTTGCTACGGTGAAACATGACCCTATCCTGTGTGCTAATTGTGGTCGGTTTTCTTCCATTGCAGCCTTCAGCCGACCTTACTGTGAACAGTAGAGGTCGGGGTTGATGGTTTGATTGCGTGGAAGAAGTTCAAAGTAGGGTAGAGCGGGGTTTGTTGATCATAGGGACAAGTTGTACAATTGAAATATCTCGAAAACTAAGCAACCTATAACAAAAGTGTAAATGACGAAAAGGTGGTATGGGAGGGAAATACATAGCGCGACTGTTAATTGCTGTCCCGTGCTCCGGTAAAATAAGAGAACGCTTTGTTGTTTTTTCAGCGTAAAAAAAAATATTACAGGTCATCATAATTTTTCTACTATATTCGTATAAAAACACTTAATAAGAACACTAATAAAACACTTAATTTTTATTTTGTTGCCTGCACTGGGGCTAGTTGAGCAAGGCGCTTTCAATGCTTGCTCAACTAACCCCACTAGATGTTCATTGTAGAAAATCAAATTTTTCTTTAATAAATTAATAACCATCAATTAATTTGTGCATGTGATGATTCTACACAAAGTTTAATAATTAAAATTACATATATTGATAATTGTATTAATGATTATTATTACATTTTAGGATGGAAACTTTTCAATCAAATTCAGAACAGGACGAGTATGCTTGTCTGGTTTGTTATGAGCAATTTTCTGAGAGCACACCTGGAGAAAACTGGATTCAGTGCCAGATTTGCAAACAATATTAAATGTGTGCAGAATGTTGGTTTAACCTATGTTTGTATTAATTGTGATAAAGACAAAGATGATTAATAATTTGGGATTATTTACCATTTAGCAATATTCTTGATCTCCTAATTAGTTACTACATTAATTTAATATTTGTTTGCGTTATAATTGTTCTTAAATATATAATTTTAAAAATAAAATGTCTAATAATAATCCAAAGATTGGAAAGATTTCATTTTGTTTCATTTTAATTTTATTTTTCTAGAGGTATAATAACAATATGAGTATGTAATAATCATAATAAATAAATATTTGCTTGTTGATTATTTTGTATTCAGATCATTCTATACAGTCATCAAATCCATTTTAGCCATTGCTCAACTAGCTCCACTAGTAGGGCAAGTTGAGCAACTTGGAGCGCTCTCGCATTTCCGACAATAACTTTTAATCTTTTACTCGGATCGTTTTTAGACCGCTAGACGTTTTGGAGAAAAGTAAATTACGAACCTAATAGAGTAAGAATCAATTAAATCCGATTCATATTCTTAAAGTTATGGGAGATTAAGCGAAAAATTGCTCAACTAGGCCAGTTCTACCTTATATGTTTCTCCTCCAATCCCACCAAATGTAAACCATATTTTTTTTTTGAACGAAGGATGTCTTCCGTCGTTCTTAAAACGGATAACTCTGGCAACCTACATGATTTTCTTCACTGCACGTCACTGTATAAAATCCACTTTTCATCGTCGGTTACCACCCGCTTTAGAAATGGAGTTTCACAAAGATTATACAAAGTAATTCCGTCTAGTAGATTTGGCTCATTAAGTGCCCACACATAGTATCACTCATTGTATCCTAGTATATGGATGCTGACTGACACTGACTGAAGGATAGCCAGAGCAATATCGGCCTTCCAGGTCAAAATGCTCCTCCCATGAACCGGCAAAATCCCTTTTGCACCATGGTCCTCCAACAGAACCCTCTCCGTAAAGGACCCAAATCTTGTTTTTTTTTGGTCAAATTTTTATCTTTTCTGTAGGCTCTCCGGATTTCTCGATTTAGTATTTAAAGTCGAGTATATATAAAGCGATGTTCATCGAGCATTTAAAGCGATGTTCATCTAACTGTATACCCATTTTTCTTTTTTCAATGTTTGGTTTTAATGTTTCAGTGTTGGTGTTTCTGAAGTTCTTATGTTTGTATTGTGCTTTTGTTTAGGTAAATATTAAAACATCTTTTCACAGAAATGGTCTAGCATGTTCCATTTTCAAGTAGTTGCTTCTTCTTTATATCATAGGATAATTAGAAATTATTTTTCCTGATAGGTATATCGCTAGGACTTCAAGGGTGTTTTTCAAAGTATTGTTGTTTTTCGTGTCTATGGGATAATAGGGCAATAAAAGAACATTACAATAAGAAAGATTGACCTCATAGAACTTCTGTTGAACCTGGTAATTTAAATATAAAATATATCCCTTTTGTTAACCCAAAAAAGGTGCTTCTTCCGCTTCTCCATATTAAGCTTGGACTAACGAAAAACTGGCAAAGCCATGGACAAAGAAGGTAATGGTTTCAAGTACCTAAAAGAAATATTTCCTCAATTAATTGATGCAAAACAAAAAGAGGGCTTATTTATTGGACCTCAATTAAAGAAGTTTCTAGGTAATTTCCGTTTTCAAGAAAACTTAAATGAAAAGAAATTGGCAGGAAGCGTTTATAAGTATAGTGAAAATATTTCCGGGCAACAAGACAGATGAAAACTGTAAAAACTTTATAGATGAACTGCCATGAAATACTAGGGTGTCGTATGTCCTTAAAAATGCATTTTTTACTCCCATTTGGATTTTATCCGGAAAATGTGGATACAGTAAGCGACGAACAAAGAGAGAGGTTTCAACAGGACATCAGGACGATAGAAGCAGGGTACCAGGGACGCTGGAATCCATTTAACACGTTTTACATGTTTACATTAAATAGATATTAAATTCTAAAAATATGTTGTTTCCTTTTCCCCCCCCCCCACCGAGCCCCTGAACAAAAAAAATGTACGTGTTACAGTAATTAGCTCATCATTTTCGGATTTAGAACTACAAAATACTCCATAAACACCTATTTTCATCAATGTTACCTCAAAAAAGTTTAAATTTGTTGACCAGTGTAATGGTTGGTGTCCTATGCCAAGACTCGGAAGATATTATATCATTAGACAGTGGAATGAGCTCCAGTTTTTCGTGAATATTTTTTTGAAATAAGGATGCTGGATTAGTAGCTTCTTGTAAATGGACTTTTTGAGTGATATGCTTCAATTCAATTTCAAATGAAATCCAGAATAGAATAGTCGCTAATCATTTCCACATTCAGCTCCAGGAAAGGTTTGAACATTCTGTATTGAGCATCGTTATCGAAACCTTATCAAAATATAATCAATTTGATTTCTGTAGTTGTCGAGGCACTGCTATGTATACAGCTGACGAATGTAGTGTCGAACAGCGGTGGTTCGTGGGGTAAAAAACAGGTGGGGTACGCATAACCAAATATTGATATGGGGAAAGGGAAATGCGTCGCAACCAAAAATTTTACATTTCTTAGTATCATACACACACTTTGCTGTGTAAAAATACGAGTGTAACTGTCAGACATCAAATTTTCAAACAGGTACCTAGATCATACAATTTTGCTAAACTCACTATAGGACCATGACTATTAAATCTGGGTGTACTTGCAGTCCATCTTCCTAAATTTCTGAGCAGTATTGAAATAGAAGTTTTTTTTCAATAGATAGCATTGCTAACATGCACAGCCGTTCCTGGCCCATAGAATTTCTTAGAAATGTTTTGATTCGTTTGAGGGTAGAGAAACATCTTTCGCTTTCCACAGTCGTCACAGGGAGGGTACACAAAACAGTCAGCAATTCCACAGATTCACTAAATGTTGATGTTAAATTGTTTTGGGTAAGCATTTTTAACAGCGGCACAGTCCCAATGTGTTTCATAAAACCGTCCTGTGCGCTACCGAGAGTTCATTTTTTAATTTTAAGTAATTTACGTTTGCAAACAGGTTACACACAATTTTAATGTCTTCATTTGGAAGTATGGCTCGATATTCACCAAATTTTTCAGTTTCAAATAAATTTGCAACATCGAAATTAAAACGTTCACGAACCTGTATGGTTAAGGTATCACAGATTTCCTTGCATATCACGACATTCAGATTGGGGTCCTCCTTGTCAGTTAATATCCGCTTCTTTCTGCGTTTCTCTATGATCGTTGTAGATCCTTCATCAGTTAACTTATTAAATTCTTGATTAATTTGTATTTCAATATTGTCTCTAATATTTTGAATGGCTGTTGAAAAAGTTACTAAATTCTTCTTAACTTTAAGTACATTTAGTTGCCTGCTTTGCAGTTGATCAAAGAGAATGTCGCAGTGAGGTATTATTTTATTGAATAAAAACAACCAAAATTTAAAATTATCAACCACCAAATAATTTCTTAATCCCTGAGCTTCATTAATAGAATTTTTATCCGGCTCGGCGCCCATAATTTCTTCAAGGCATGTTTGCAATTCTTCTTTGTAAATGTAAACAGTATTCACACATCTAGACGTAAAGTTCCATCTGGTAGGGGCCGCACGGGGTAGACGCTTTTTCACGACGCTGTCCAGAAGAGTTGTCCTTTTCGATGGTTGAGAAAAGAAAGCGGGAAATGCAGACAGATTTGCAAAAAACACCTTTACTTTTTATATTGTACAGCACCTTTCAATTATTAGATTTAATTGGTGATTTTTGATGACAATTCGATTCTCAAATGTGAACGTGACATTATTTCCATTCATATATTGCACTGAATTCATATTCACTATTGTAATCGTTCAAAGCATTCACTTTGCAACTACTCGAAAATTCGAAAAGTCGAAAAACGCGATGGCGAAAAACACCTGGGGTAATCTAAACTAAAAGAGATTTACCACTTGAAGAGATTTACTTTACTGAGTAAATCATCTCCTGATGATGCTAACATGGTTAGCGAAACGTGCGTCGAGCAGTTCAAAAAGGTTTTTGGTGTTTAGTGGTAAATCTCTTCAAGTTTAGTGTTTCACACCAAAGGTTCCAATAGAAGAATTGACCTGGGGTAATGACTATTGAGTGGGTACGTGCCCACGTGCCCTTAGGGACCAACCGACACTGGGGTTGAATGTCGCGAGATTTTTTCAGGAAATAATTCTGGGTAGTTTATTAAGTATAAATAGTTTATTAGTTTATAAGTTTATTAGTAAATATAGCTTCAAATAAGTTTGTTGCATCTAAAGATAATTAATAATAATGACACAATATTTTGGTGATTGTTGGCTTTTAACCAGAGGTCATTAACCAGAGGTCATTAACCAGAGACTTTTAACCAGAGGAACTATTTTAGTTGTTTCTAGTTTCTTTTTTTTATTGTTTGGTATTTTGTTTTTGTGAAACTACATATTATCTCATAAAATTACAATTTTTATGAGCAGGTTGAAGTAGACGATTCGAAACGACGCTTCATACAAACGACCCCCTGTAAACCGCCCCCTGTCTAGAAGCGATCCCCCGAACTCTGTCGCGCAACATTTATTCAAAAGCGCCCCGACACGTATCCTCGAGGTGTTTCCTGGTGCATTTGCAACCGGCAAACTTCTAAGCAGATATATTTGTCAAATTATTTTTAGTGCTCTTGACATGCAGTCTACTGAGCAACGTGTTTATTCAGAGGCGGCACGTACGCCGAGAAAAATGGCTTATTCATTATTAAAGTGGCGTAATATGAGCCGGTTGTTGTGCGCTGAGAAATTGAGTAGAAATGTTAAATTGATTTCGTGCCACCTTGATAAATAAAATATTTTCCCTAGCAATTGTTCCTGGTATTGCGGCATTAACATTTTTATTTTCACTTATTGTATTGTTTCTAGACTATAATATTATTATTATAGGAATATCAGGTAACTAAAAAGGTAGGTGTAGTTTCGTGAAAATAGCACTTAACACAGCAAATAGGAAAACTTGTTATTGGCTAAATAGAATGTCAAAGCGATTTTATTATTTTTTCATCTTTAAGGAATTAAAGAGAATAATCATTTTATATATTATGGAATAATCAAACTTGTAATATTCAAAAACAAGAAAAAATCATCCGTACTCTAGGGAAAATTTGCCCATTCCTTCAGGCTCTGCCAAGACAATAACAAGTATACAAAGTGTAAATTAAGTAGTACAAAGACTTATAAAATATTTTTAAATTAAAATTAGTAGATTAGACTTTTTAAATTGAAACTATTTATAAAGAGTTTCGACCGAATTTCCGAAGTGCAGCAGGATCCATCCAATTCATGACTTATTATTCTTAAATAATTCTAACAGAAGTTCTTTAAAAAAGGTAGCAACCGCTTTTGTTGATTTATTATTAGGTTACTGTCGATTTTAAGAAATAAGTCGAAACTATAATTAAATAATGCCTGATATTTAAATTTATACGTTTCGAAACCAGTTTCTGGTCTTAAGGCATCAGTAGTTAGACTCGAGCTGAACGAATGACCAAAGGTAAGATCATATAGATCGGCCATTTCGGTGTGTAAGCTGTAATACAGCGCAGCTCACGCCATCCTGTGGTGAACATCCGCAAGAGTCAGACTGCGCAAAACAGTCCATGGTCCGACCCTGTTCCTGTCTTGGTACCAAGTATGCAGGCACCAAGGTATGCAGAAAAATTTTCATGTAAATCTTTTGAGTAATGCATAGGATGACATAAGCTGCATTGTTTTATAGTCTATATACAATATGGCCGATGTATACAACACATCCGTCAATTTGAACATATTCTAATCGTTCGGTACTTCGGATATAGCACATTGATCAATAAGTCCCCAGTCTGATATATAGATGGCGTCACTTACGAAAAATCCTTAACAGTCATCAATTGTGCTAACCTTCAAACGTCATATGTCAAAATTCCATGACAATATGTCTACTAGTTTCTGAGTTGTTGCGGTTTATCTGACTCTACTTTTGTTATTTTCAAAACAATGGAACAAAAATTGTGTGTTGATTAAGCTTTGCTTTGATGAAGAAAAATACCGTTGAAGCAAAACAATGGCTTGATAAACATTATCCAAACTATGTCTCAGGAAAATCAACCATAATTGATTGGTATGCTGAATTCAGACCTGACCGTACAACCACCGATGATGCCGAACGCTCTGGACGTCCAAATGAGATGGTTACACCAGATAAAATCAGAAAATTATTTCGCAAAACTGTAAAGCAAAGCTGCAAGAGATACCTGATATCATTAAGATATCGAAAGTAAATGTTTACATTATTTTGCATGAACTTTTGGAAATTCCTACATTGCTATCGAAATGGGTACAGCGTTTGCTCACAGCGGACCAAAAGCAACAACATATCGACGATTCTGAGCAATGTTTGGAGCTGTTTAAGCGAAATATTTTTTTTTTCATTCGATATGTGACAATGGATGAAACATGGATCCATCACTACACTCCGCAGTCAAAAAAAAGGTGCAGAAATGTTAGAAAAGCGTTGGAATGATTGTATTGCTCTCCAAGAAGAATGCGCTCGAGGAACAATTTACTTCAAATCCCACTCATTTCAAAAGGAAAAAGGAAATCTGTTTGATTTCTAAGCAACAAAAGGTCATTTGGTTTGCGTTCTTGAATTAACTGAATTTTATACGCCTTGGAATGCAAATTTTTATGAAATATATTCCAGGTAGTGCCATAAGAAAACCCAAGTTCCTGAGAACAATGTTTAATTCACTCCTTAGTTCACTGCATTGATGTTTTCAGCAATACAACGTAATACTGATTTGATTCGAATTTTCGAATTAAATTATAAATGGTAAGCTCTGTAGGTCGATTATGCTGACCATAAATTTCGTCTAAGGCGCAAAACGTAGCCCGAATAGATTCAATATTTTTGTAATAAATTTGACCAATTTGTGAATATTGTGCAACTGTATATATTTTTTCATAATGATTTGAAAAACAATATTAAAAGCGAATGTCAATTTTGGAGGGAATGAGAAAAATGGCCGCTATGACGATTTACCAAATTATATAGTACTAGTTTGATAACCCCTTATACCAAAACTGTCTTAACTCTAAAATAAATTAAAATTTTGTCAAAAAACGATATTACTTATGGGCACATATATCAAAGAGTTTTGGTGATAAAAAAACTTAGTTAAAAGAAAACCCTAACGGCCAATTACTATCAAAAGGTGAATTACTTTATACCTACTTTGTACTTTTCCTCGGTCTGTTTTTTTCTCAAAAGTTCACAAATTTGAGGAAAGAATACATAAAGAATGATAGTTGGAGGATACTGATAAACTATGGGTTAAATTTAGGCATTTGTGTGGAAGCTGCCGAAGAAGTTTGTGGAAGAAAAAATATAACAAATAACAGAAAACATACCTCGTAGTGGTCAGAATAAACTAAAAGCAAAGGAAAAAGAACTATAGAAAAAGTACCTTGCTAATTAAAGTACAACAACTTATAAGCAATATAAACATCAAAGAAATGCTATCAAGAAGAGTGTTGAAGAGGCCAAGAGAAAAGAATAGACAAAGTTTGGAGGAAAAGAATGGAAACATTTTGAGAACCAAAGAATAAAGGTAAGATATCAGAAATAAAGAAGAATAGTTGGTATCTAAGAAAGACGAGATAATTCAAGTTTGGCTAGAATACTTTAAAGAAGAATTAGAGAGTGTGGACATCACAGTAATTGATGAGAAGAGACTATATTATTATTATTAGTTGGGTTTAGACCAGGTTGGATCACGCAAAACATTCTGACTCATTTTCGAGTTTCTTTCTGATCCTCCACTTGGACACCTGGACTTTCACGATCTCAAAAAAAGTCGGAGCTTTCTGGCAAATTTCCATATAAAACACCTACATATATTGGCACCTGCAACATCAACATGCTGATCCAACAAGGAAAACTTCACAACCTAACCTCAGAATTTGACAGGCAAAAAATACTTGTGCCCTACATGGAACTATCGCATATTCAAAAGCAGGACAGACAAACGAGTCGCCAGGGGTGCTCCGCTTCTGGGCATGGCCTTTGTGGTACATAAAGGGATAGTTAACTGTATTAAGGAAATCACGCCCATAAACAATAGAGTAATGACAATGCACATACAGTGCGCCAATAAAAAGTACACAATGATCAACGTACATGCCCCCACAAATGGAGACAACAAGAAAAACCCCAAGTTTACAGAGTCATTCTGGGCAGCATTAGAGAAGGTAATGGCAAAGGTCCCAAAGGATGACGTCAAAATTTAACTGGGCGACTTTATCGCACAAATCGGTAGAGAAAAAATCCATCAGAAAACCGTAGGCAAATTCCCCGGTCATAAATTTACCAATAAGAACGGCACAAGACTCATCGAACTATGCCAACAGAATAACCTTAAGATCATGTCAACATCCATCAGAAAATCTCCACGAAAACAAAAGACATGGAGATCGCCTATAGAACAGATTAGAGAATTCTAGATAGACCACGTTGCGATCTCATACCTACAACAAAGAGAGATCCAACATGTCCAAGTTCGCAGAGGCGCGAATATTGACTCAGACCACTACCTAACACGAATCAAAGTCAAGTTCACTCCAAGGAGAATTCATCACAAGAAAGCACATCTACAGAAATTCGACACAAAAAAGATCAAGGAATCCAACATAACAGAGGAATGGGAAAAGGAACAGAGAGATACATGAAAAAATTCCACAAAAAAATTATACAAAAAGCACAGGAACTGATCCCATTGAAAAAGAAGTAGATACTACATATATATATATATATATATATATATATATATATATATATATATATATATATATATATATATATACGTATCGATTTAAATTCTCTTCGGAACTTCATAGCGTTATAAAAAGTCTCTTATGTCCTATTCCACGACATGATCGACTTCTATGCCAAATTTCATTAGAATCCTTCCATCTGTTCCAGCGTGATTAAAGAACAAACATCGAAAAAAATATACTTTCACATTTATAATTTTAAGTAAGATTAGTAAGTTTTTTATTTTTCAAACTTACCATTTACCGCGAGCAATTCTTATCATTGCTACTTACCTGAAAATAAAACAATAAAATTATATTAAAACATGTTTAAACAATAATGTAGCATTTATACTAACAAGCAAATGAAAAAAAAGTTACCAACCTTTCAACAGATAATTACAAAAACTGAGGAAATATTAATTTCCTCTCCTCTAATTCTGCTTCAAATATCACCCCACATAAAGATAAATTTATATTATTATTAAATAAATATATACCCTTAAACTTCAACAATTTACCAAAGAACGAAATATATGCGTATAATTTATTTATTTTAAGAAAGTTCCACGTAAAATCGTAAACTTCATAATTTACATTCATTCTTCATTAAATAAAAGGGTTTTATCCAAAATTTATCCTTCCTACATATATTCTATCTACTAATGAATACTTCTACCAGCCAAATTATTACATTTAACAAGGCAGAAGGCAATAAGGCAGATATATTGCCGCTTTACTTGTTTTTAGAAACAATAGCAAATGTATATTACTTACTGTCCATTTCCCGAATTAGGTAATTTCGAGATAAGCCTCAATTTCAGATAAAATAGATTTGAACGCAATACGAGGGTCAATCCCTATGTTTATGTCTTGGAATATAAGGAAAAACGTTTTAGTTTAGCATTTAATTCAGTTCTAAATCCATATAGTACTGTGAAAATGAACAGAATTTTTAGTCAATGATTCATTTAGAATGAATAATAGAGGAAAGGAAGCTAATTTGGATTACCACTTTTAAGAAAAATCACATTAACGTAGATTTAAGGTAGACTACGTATAATGCAAATGAATGTTACGATTTATTAACAAAAAAATAATCAACAGTCTAACTCTTTTAGAATTACAACAAACATTTTTTTTTACTAAGTCACAGTACTTGGTGCTCCACTACATGGTTTAGCCAGTGTGAATATAATTTGGAATATTTTTTTTCGTATTCGCGGATTAAAATTGCGACCACTTCTTGTATCGGATCCAAAACTAATAATACATATTACATTTTTTGAATAATATGTATTTATTTTCCAGTTACCTTTCAAAACAAACAAGTATCAAAGAATGTGTAAACAAACAAGTCTTATTGTCGCTTGGCCGAAAGTCCTTTGACAAATAAGACGCCGGCACCGTACCGGTCGCCGGGTTTCGCGTGACGCTATGGTTAGTATCTCTTCTGCTTTGTTTGCGATTTATAATATCAAGTAAAAGTAAAGGAAAATTACTTCCTACTTGGAAAAAAGTCCTTTTACCGTTTAAGATAAAAATAGAAATACTTGACCGTTCACGCGTTTGACGAGTAGTTGGTGTTTGGAGTTCAAACAATAAAGCGTGGGTTACAATTGTCAATCTCTGTGACTGATTCCTGGATTGTTCTGTTTTTGAAGTTGAAACTTATTGAAGTCATTAGTTTACGCTACTCCATTGAAGAATTTGGATGATTTGCGAAATCGGAAAATTGCTGGGTGTAACTCAATTAGAAACAACCGTGGTGTGTTTGAAAGAGTTCGGCAGTCAATGACGAGAAGATGGAAGCTTGTATCAAGGCTGGAGGAAGTCATTTCGAACATTTATTGTAGATTGAGCAACTTTACATGTACTTTTTGATAATAAAATGTTGTTAATGTCGTAAATTTTGTTCACCCTGTATCTTCGAAACAAAGGGGTTTTTCAAAAATCATCATACAACAAAATATTCTTAGAATAAGTTGAGGAATAACCCCTTTAATTTTTGCCGCATGTTTACCTAACACCCTGTATATATATATATATATATATATATATATATATATATATATATATATATATATATATATATATATATATATATATATATATATATATATATTAATATATATATATATTTATTTATATATTGTTTGGAGAAGTTAATAGAATCAAAATAAAGGAATTCCTTAACACTACTCTACCAGATTTGATTCGACGTTCATTTTGTTAACGTTTTAGTTGAACAGACATTTACTGGCACGGTGTAAATATTCGACTGGAAAAATATTTCAGCGACGGGTTGTAAACAGGAAGAAAACTCGATCCAGAACAGGAGATATCCGGTTCTCAATCGCCTCGATCGAAGAATCGAGTCAAACAAAATTGTCCTTCGGCCAGTTGATGGCCGATCGGATGACCCTCGCCCTGGATAATATGAAAATGTAGGCGTCCAGGCCGGCAAACGAGCGCGTCTTGTAAGACGGCTGTCGTTTTGTGATTGCGCCAATTGGATGCGGATCTCGCCGATTCGGCACTCGAAATTTGTTTGCCGCGCAAATTGGTTAAATCGAGCGGGTCGTAAATCCTGGATGCAGGACGAAGGATTAAGGAGAGGACCTTTATTGACGCGCATTCCCGTCGCCTGGATAAAGAATCGGTTCACTGGTGCTGAGTTGTTGACGATAGTTTACATTTGCACTTTAACGCGAAAGCACAAGTTCTAGATAAATCCTAGAACATTGTGATTGATGCTTTTAGTAAATTAAATTTGATCTTTCAGTTCTAAAGCATGGGTTAAATCATATTACTTAAATTTTAAATTTAATTGTTATTGTCTTCATACAATTTTTTGTCGTTGGATACTACTTTTTTATAATAATACAAAAATTCATATACATTACTGGGTAAAAAATATTGCATGTTTCATATAAACGTTGTTTCCAATTTTGACTTAACACCTGTGTAATTTTTTAATACTAAGCTTGCTACTTTGAAGTATCTTGTGCATAAAGGTATTGTGTAACACTTATCTGAATACTAAACTTGAAGAGATTTACCACTAAACACCAAAACGCTTTTCTGAACTGCTCGACACACGTTTCGCTAACCATGTTAGCATCATCAGGAGATGATTTAATCTGATATCAAATTAAAGCGATGGTTAGCGAAATGTGCGTCGAGCAGTTCAAAAAAGCGTTTTGGTGTTTAGTGGTAAATCTCTTCAAGTTTAGTGTTTCACACCAAAGATTCCAATAGAAGAATTGGACTTATCTGAATATGTAAAAGTCTCTGCATCGCATTTCATAAAAGAATTATCATTACTGTACAATTATGCCGATATCTGATAGTGTGCTTTGGCGACTCATAACGTTGCTCTTTTGTTTTACATTATTATAGTGTGTCGGTTCTGTGTTTTTGGATTGTAATGGCACATATAAATAAATTAGCTATTGTTAAAATTATTAATTTAGCTAACGAGGGTCACAGACAAGAACACATTGCACAAATGCTATTACCAGATACACGAAGCGAGGACAAGATGGATATTCAGGAATTCACCGTCAGGAAATCCAAACATGAAGAACAATAGAGGATCATGAACCAAATGTACCAAAAGTCCTGCTTCCATACGTAAAAGTAATCACTTATAGGATATGCAGACTGCTAAGAAAAGATAAGATCAGAATAGCCTACAAGCCGCACAAAACTGTCGCAAACATCCTAAAAACCCCAAGGACAAAGTTAGACTGGAAAATCATGAGGAATATCGCATATCTTGTTCTGATTGCAACAGAACATATATATAGGACAAACAAACAGACGAATCTCGGCCAGAATACAAGAACATAAAAACAACGTAAAAAACAAAAAAAAACCACTTCCGCTCTGTTCCAGTATCATCTACAAAGAGGACATAACACATACAATCAATTTTGAAGAAGCCAAAGAAATAGCGAATATTGAAAACTACAAGGTCCGAACAATCAGAGAAACTCTTGAAATAGAAGAAAGGAGTGAGCTAAATACGCGAAACGACGCTCACGACATTTTAAAAGTATGGAAATTCCTTGTGAAAAAAGAAGAAATGCGACGAGAAAGAAAAATCAATAAACGGACGCCCTACAGTGTTGTCGAGCTCCGCGAATAGTCCCGAACTGCCCTGTTACAATCTGCGCAGTCGCCGGCCGGCTATAAGACCGAGCGCAACGACCCGTGCACGTCAGTTGGACTCTTCAGTCGAAGTGGATAACATTTAAAAATGCTCTACATATCTAGCCCAATGAAATTGGGCGCGATATGTAGAAAGACATAAAGAACAATGGAGTTGCAAAATTGCTATGGACCTTGGGAAGGGGGAAGACCAATTCAACGTTGGTACGATCAATTCAAGGGAGTATTAGGAACATGCTGGCTATTTAGCGATTGGATCGACAGCTTAACATGGGTTCCGAATCACGGTCATAAAACTATCGAGAAGCCTACAACACAAACAACCATCCGAGCGTTGAAATCGAACTGGCTAACAACAACAAACGCCTCTAACTGTACTTCGCATGTATATATATATATATATATATATATATATATATATATATATATATATATATATATATATATATATATATATATATATTCCAGTATACCTCGCCTAAGGTACTGGACGGGTCACGGGTGGTGGATAGTGAAAGTTCCATTAGATATTAATGGACAGCTGCGAATATCCCAAAATAAGCAGCCCCGAACCAAGGCAAAAAGAAAGCTAAATCCACTTAGCGTCTGACTTGTATCAAGCGGCTGAGTGGTCAGCGTCTGTTCACCAGTGGTGCGGCTGATATTTAAATTCTGGAACTAACCCCTCCAGTCTTAACCTCTGAACCGTCATGGTTCAAACCTTTAATTCAAAGTACAAGATGAAGCGTTCTAGTAATTACAAAATTACCAACTGCCAGCTTTGCTGGTACAACCGGACTTTCGGATTCTGGGACGTCCGGGCTTAAACGCAAAATCTTTCAGAGGGAGTCGGAGACCTCTGGCCAACGTCTGAAACCGAAAATAAAAACTTTCTTTGGAACGGTAAATATCAATTCTCTCCTGCGTCCAGGAAAACTACACGAATTGGAGCGAACATTAAATCAGCAAAAAATCCAAATTTTAGCTTTGCAAGAAACCAGATTGATAGATGATAACACCTTGGAATTTGGCAACTACAGACTTTTTAAAAGTAAAACGGACAAAAGAATACTCAAAAATACACCACATCTCGGTGTTGCTTTCGCTGTCTCAAGAAACATTCTTGGTTCTATAACAAATGTCCAGCCAGTAAATAATCGACTTATGACACTATCCCTCAAGTGTGCTAACAAAAACTATACATTAATCAATGCACACCTCCCAGTTAACGAAGAAAATAAATCTAATCCTGAAAAAGTAAATAAGTCCTGGGAAATTCTGGAAAAGACTACCTCTAAAATTCCCTCTAACCATGTAAAAATCCTATTGGGTGATTTCAACGCCCAACTAGGGAAAGAAAAAAAGTACAGGAAAACAGTCGGCAGTTTTCCCGCTCATAAATGGACTAACCATAATGATAGAAGATTGGTTGAACTATGTTCGCAGTTTAATCTAAAAATAATGTCAACCCATTTTAAGAAGAAAATAACAAAACAAAAGACCTGGATGTGCCCAAACACGTACATGGGTGAATTTCAAATTGACCATGTTGCCATTTCGTACCCCAATTATAAAGAGATTTTGAATGTTCAAGTCAGGAAAGGAGCAAATATAGACACGGATCACTACTTGACTAGAATCAAACTTAGCTTAAAACCTCGAAAACTTATTCAAAAGGGGCTGGTAATACCAAAGTTTGACCCAACGAAAATAAAACCAGCCCTAACAGAAGAGCTTGATAAATAACCTGCACAGAACTGGCAAGAATTAAAACAAAAAATTATTAAAACAGCCTTAAAGTTGGCCCCTTTACAAAAACGTAGAAAACATCCGTGGCGGGATGAAGTTTGCGAGCAAGCAGTATTAAGCCGAAGTAAAGCATTCAAAGATTGGAACAGTCAAAAAATAGCAATAAACTATAACATCTTTTTGGAAGTAAGAAAAGAAACATCAAAGCTAATTAGACAAACTAAAAGAAAATATGAAAACAATCAACTTAATGAAATAGAAAAAGATTTCCAAAAAAATAACACCCGAAACTTTTACAAAACTTTTAAAACTAAATTAACAGGCTATCAACCGCAGAGCCTATGCTTTCAAAACGAAAACGGACAACTAGCTCTAAATAACCAAGACAATTGCAAAGAACTTGCGAAATATTTTGAACAAATACTAAACTGTCCTGAGCCCTTAAACAAATTACCAACACTAAACCCTAAACAAACAAACCCAGATTCATTACCACGGAATGAAGAGGAAATACTTAGGCAAATCAAGCGGCTTAAAAATAACAAAGCTTCTGGTGGAGATGGAATCACTGCTGAACTTTTGAAATCCGCTGGTCCAGGTACAATCAAGGAAATAACCAAAATTCTACAAGAAGTTTGGCGAACCGAACGGTTTCCGGAACACTGGAAAGATGCTCTAATCCATCCACTACATAAGAAAGGAGATAGAACGGATGTAAACAACTATAGAGGAATATCTCTTCTCCCAGTTTGTTACAAGATTCTATCTCAATGTCTACTAGACAGAGCACAGGGACAGTTAGAACCGAACATTGGTGAATATCAGGCAGGTTTTCGACCGGGCAGATCCTGCCCTGAACAGATCCTGAATCTAAAGTTGATTCTAAGACATCAAAAACTGTACAATAAAAATCTCGTCTGTACATTTGTGGATTTCAAAAAAGCATATGATTCTATTGACCGCGAATCTTTATTCCGAATCTTGAAAGAACAAGGACTAGATCTGAAAACGCTGGCAATTATTAAAGCAACGTTAACTAACACGAGGTCGAAAGTTAAATTCATGGGTGACATCTCAGAATCCTTCGAAATTAAAACTGGTGTGAGACAAGGGGATGGACTCTCGCCACTCTTATTTAACTGTGTTCTAGAAAAAGTAATACAGGAGTGGCGTGAAAATGTCGGCCCTGAATATTAACCAGCCCATTAAATTGGGGAGACCCAACATCAAAATTGATTGTTTGGCATTTGCTGATGATCTGGCAATTTTAGCTCAAGATGTATTAACGGCTCAAAAACAGATTGAAATCCTAAAAGAAACAGCAGAAAAGGTAGGACTCCAAATATCCTTTGAAAAGACACAATACATGACCTGCAACAGACTAAGAACACCATTTCTAAAAACAAAATGTGGTAACATCAGACGAGTCTCTCAATTCAAATATTTGGGTGAAATAATCATGGAAAATGGGTTGGAAAAAGCGGCCAATAAGGGTAGATGTCAAAAAATGGAAACGGCATTGAGACTTACACAAAATATTTACAACAAAAAATGCCTATCTAAAAACACAAAACTGAGACATTACAACACGGTTATTAAGCCAGAATGTCTATATGCTGCAGAAACGCTCATTTTGAATAGAAAGAGGGACATCGAGGACATTGAAAAGAAGGAAAGAAAAATCATAAGAAAAATCCTAGGCCCCAAACAAATAAATAGCACAACATACCGACTTCGAGAAAACCAAGAAATCAAACAATACACAGATATACATAGCGATATGAGAAAAAGAAGACTTAAGTTTTACGGACACATCAAACGCATGAATCCGAGTAAGCTAACTAGACAAATAGTCGAATTTTATGAAAATAGGAGTAGAGCTAAAGTAGAAATAATTAAATGGATTGCGGCAATTAAAGAGGACCTAAGATCAGCAAATATTACACAAAGTGAAATTCAGGATAGAGGTTGTTTCAGACACAAGGTTAACGTTTGGAAGGTTGGCCAGAGAGAAAAATGTAGGAAGACTGGAACAACTTGGTCTGGCGAAAGGAAAAAAGCTCATAGCGAAAGAATGAAATTAGTATGGGCTCAAAGGAAGGCTAACAACAACAAACGCCTCTAATTGTACTTCGCGTGGTCCACCAGGGCCCATACGTGAATAATAAATAATAATATATATATATATATATATATATATATATATATATATATATATATATATATATATATATATATATATATATATATATATATAAATATCTTTTGGCTTTTTCAAGTGTTGTCCGCTTCGACTGAAGAGTCCAACAGCCAGAGTCCAGTTAGACTCTTCAGTCGAAGCGACAAGACAACACTTGAAAATACCAAATGATATTTTGGCGAAACGTCGTGACTCTTCACAGAATCAACGGATCGACACCCGGAATGATTTAGATCGATGTTTAAGCTCTTCAGGGTAGCGACATATGCTCTCTTGTCAAGAATACGGAGACCCTATCCACAGTTAACCACCCATACTTTCCCCAACTTTCTACAGTTCTACATATATATATATATATATATATATATATATATATATATATATATATATATATATATATATATATATATATATATATATATATATAATAATTATCGGTTCGGCTATAATAATCACTGATTCGGAATCGCTTTGGGCAACACCTGTGATGGCTTATGAAATCTCGGTATAAAATATATAAAGGTATAAAATATATGGCATTCTATCACAATCCAATATTGTACGGATCTTATACCGAAAATTTGTAAATCTATTAAAATAAAGACAGAAGAATTTACCTAAGGCTGTCCGATTTACTAGAATAACACCTCAGGTCACAAAATAATTAAAATATAAACTACTTGGATCCCAAAATTCTTTGGACCAAAACACGGTTACATTGTCCCTCAGCCAGTTTTGGCCCAAACAGGTGTCTAGCTTATTAGAATTAAAAATTACTAATAATTGATTTAGTCTATATTTCTTCTAAACTCGAAAACATTTACCACTAAACACCAAATCACATTTTTATACTTCTCGACGTGTGTTTCACTTACCATGTTAGCATCATCAGGAGATGATACAATCTTTTTGAATCATCTCCTGGTTATGCTAATATGGTTAGCGAAACGCACATCGAACATTAAAAACACTTGTTTGGTGTTTAGTAGTAAATCTCTTCGAGTTTTGTGTTTCACATCGAAGGTTCCAATAGAAGAAATGATATATTTTTTTTTAATAAATGGATGATTTAATTTTATCAACACTAAATAAAGTGCTGGACAAAAATATTGCATATTTTTTCTAAGTAACATTTCTGTAATGTTTATTACTCTTAATGTAATGTTTTAAGTTTGTTATTTTGAAGTGTTCTATGTACAGTAAAATTATTTTCTTTACATAAGGTAGCATTAGAATATATTCGTGATTGATGGAATGAAACAGAGTGTATCTTTTGTCACAACATTTAATCGAAAGAACAGTAAAAGTGTCAATTTAACATTATTTTTAGCCTACCTGGAGATGTATCAGTATTAAGTATTTCCTCCTCTAGCCCTAATTACAGTTTGCATCCTTTTGGGCATGCTTCGAAGAAGATCTATTATGGTGTGTTGCGGTATTTGATTCCATTGTTCCTGAAAGGTGATTCGTAAAGCTGCAATTGATTAGGAGCAGGATTTCGAGTTTGGATACGGCTTTTCAGAATATCAGTCAAACGACGCAATCTCAACTTGCTGTAATTACTGGAACACTGTTACGGCAATATATGTACAAGCATTATTGTGCATTAGCGCAAATCTGTCATACCCAATAAAGCTACCATATAATAGAACATGTTCTTCAATGATGTAGCGGATGTACCAGTCTGTATTCATTCTTATATTCGCCTCAACAAGCGCCGTATGACTTTCCCAACTGTTGGTTCCCCATAACATAATGTACCTTCCACTGAAGCTCACAGTTTGCACTAAATTACTCGCAGCACATCGTTTCCCAGTTCTTCTATACATTCTATCGCGTCCATTAGGCTTCCACAATTGTTTTCACGTGTCTCATCGGAGAAAAGAACCTTGCTCCCTTTACGTTCACCCCAATGGTCTCGTGCAAATTGTAACCAGGCCATTTTGTGAGGTGGGTGAAACCGCCTAGGGACTTTGGTAGGACATTTTGGATTTAAACCAACTTCTCTTAGCCTTCTTAATTTTTTTGACACTAACATTAACTTGCCAGTTTATTTTTTCGATGCGGAGTTGTAAATGTGCGATTTCGTAATGACTGAAGTTGTAAATAGCGATCATCCTTTTACGTTGTACAAAGATTGCGTTGCAGATCAACTGATCGTGTTGATTGTGTATTGCAATTCCATACAACTGGCGCCATCTTACTAGCTGCAGTCGGGACTGTGCGAAACAACCTGTCTCCAACCTTAGATATAGTTTTGTTTCTGGATTTTGTGGATATGATGTGAAATGATTATCTAAGTAGACTCAGTGTGGTTCAATAAAATATAATCCATCGAAAAATATGTTTAATTTGCATATAAGGAAGATAAGTAAAGCAATGAATAAATCATCAAATTATAAACCACTTACAGAAGTTAATTCTTTAATTATTCAGACGTTTAATAATATTAATTAGAATATTTTGACGGTCGCAACACCAGTAAAATCAAACAGTACAAAACAAACATCTGTCGGCCATTTTTCTCGTTTGACTCATGAGTCCACGACGCTAAATTAAAATTTCGCAGTCATTAATAACGTCTGAAATCCCCGTGTCGTCAAGCCCCAGGCTAATATTAACAAAACATAATGGAACCCTGTTCGTTTGCAGAAGACGTTTGCTTTACGACCATTTTAATAAAATAAATGATGTCCGCACAGTGAGCCAAATTATGTCGCGTCAAATGAAATATCGTTTTTGCCGGCGGATTCCGGCCGCTTCGTGAAGAACTTCTTATTAGGCCACGTCGGTTAATTTGGTTTGCTTTGGTGTGGTTGGGCGTTGACGTCAAAAATCGATCATGGACATAACTACGTTTCATACGTGTACTTTATAGTTAACAGGTAAACAGTTTGTTACTACTGTAACGTTATTATAACATGATATTGGGATAATGAGATTTGCTGTAAATTATAACAAATATATTGGGTGGGGCAAGTGTCACGTTACCATTGTACAGGATGTTTGGTGCATCGTTTGCCAAATTAAAATGGCCGATAGATGGGGTCTTTTGATATCTCCTCAGCCTCCATAAATTATCTTTTGATATCTCCTCAGCCTCCATTATTGGGCCCACAAGTTTTTTTATGTTAATTATTTAATCATTTATTTGAAAAATTCCAAAAGTCAGCATTAAAACTTGAACTAAAAGTTATTGGTATAGCCTGCAAATTATTTTTTATTTTAATATGTAATGTTCTAGGATTCCATGTCCCTGCAACATTACAGATTAAAATTAAAAAAATAATTTGGAGGCTATACAATAAGTTTTTTGATTTATGGACTGACTTTTGGAATTTATCAAATAAAGAATTAAATAATTAACATAAAAAAAAACCTGTGGGCCCAATAATGCTTTATGAAGGCAAAGGAGATAGCAAAATACAGGGGTCTTTTGGTATCTCCAAAAAAAAAGCTCTTTTGCTATCTCCTATCGACCATTTTAATTTGGCAAACGATACACCAAACACCGTGTCTTTTAGCGCCTTTTTTGTGATCTTTGTGACAGTTTGGCTTTGGCTGCTTTATAGTGCAGATGTGATATTATGGACCAATACACGCTAAAAGAGCGCAGTGAAATTGTTAGAGTGTACATTAAGAAAGTTCTTATTAAGAGGTATACAACTTTAATCCCCTCGTTTTTTTTCAAAATTTAAGGCTTTATTGTAAAAAACTGGTTATGTATTTCTGATTCAAAGTATTGTCCATCGTTGGCCACCACTTTCTCCCATCTTTCAGGCAGCATTCGAATTCCGCGTTGAAAAAACTGGTCTTCTTTAGAAGCGATCCATAAATCGGTTCAATTTTTGACTTCTTCATAAGACCGGAAGTGCTGGTCAGCCAGGTCGTGTGTCATCGATCGAAACAGGCGATAGTCAGAGGGAGCAACGCCTGGACAATACGGCGGATGGAGTAGGACTTCCCATTTGAACGTTTCCAAGTATGTTTCGACCCCTTTCGCAACGTGCAGCATTGTCATGCTGCAAAATCACTTTATCATGTCTTTTGTAGTATTGCGGCCGTTTGCTTTTCAATGCTCGGCTCAAACGCATTAATTGCGTTCGATAACGATCCCCTGTGATTGTTTCAGATGGTTTTAACAGCTCATAATACACTACACCGAGCTGGTCCCACCAAATACTGAGCTTGTCCTTGGAGTGGATAGAAATCCCTTCCGTTTATACCTTTCAAGCAACTGTTCACAAGCAAACAAACAGCGTTCAACATATCTCTCTTTCAACTTGTATGGCATACAATATCCTTGCTTTTGGGTCATTCCCAGTACTTTAAGGCGTTTTAAAATTGCATGTTGAGTCACTCCCAATGATCTTGTCTTTTTGGCTTTGACACGAGTCTTCTTTAAGCAAAGACTCTAATTCTTCATCTTCAAAAACTTTCTTCAAAAACCACTCACAATACGTTCTTTTACTTATAGCATCCTCACCATAAGTGTCTGAGAGCATTCGGTGAGCCTCAGCTGCAGCTTTCTTCATATTAAAGAAATAAATTAACATCTGCAAATAACGAGAATTTGGTTCATAAACTGATATATTTAATCGCGAAGAACTTTCTGATGTAAACACAAATTGACTAGTGGTGCTATGGGTACCATATGCGATGTATTTATTTCGACGGCTACTTACCGCTAACGCCATCTATAGGAAAACGGCTGGAACAAAGTTGTATACCTTTTAGTATAACTTTACATTTAGGCGAAAATATTCTAATCGTTCGGCAATTCGATTTATAGTTTATTCAAGCAATTTCAAGAATTCCAAACAGTTGGGTATAGCACATCGGTTAATAAGTATCTGATCTGACATATAGATGACATTGCATGATTTTTTGATGAAGAAAAATACCATTGAAGCAAAACAATGATTTGATAAACATTACCCGGATTGTCTCATGAAAATCAATCCATCATTGATTGGTATGCTGAATTTAAAGGTGGCCAATGATTCTGAACGCTCTAGACATCCAAATGAGGTGGTTACACCAGACAACATCAGAAAATTTCACAAAATTATTTCGCAAAACGTAGAGATGCAGGAGATAGCTGATATCATGACGATGTCGAAAGGAAGTATTTACACCATTTTGTACTGACATTTCGGAATGGGTAAATTTCTATTCGAATGGGTACCGCGTTTGCTTACAGCGGACCAAAAACAACAACGTATTGATGATTCTGAGCAATGTTTGGGCTGTTTAAGCAAAATAAAAAGAATTTTTTCATGCAATATGTAACAATGGATGAAACATGGATCCATCACGGTACTCCGGAATCAAATCGGCAGTCAGCTGAGTAGACACCAGCCCGTGAAAGCTGGACGGCTTCGGATAGAAAGCGATCCAAAACACAACCATCGGCAGGCAAGGTTATGAGCTTCATCACGCTGGAACCCGCATTAAAGAATATTTGATTTTTTTGCTTATTTTTGCCTACAAACAATATACGTAGTATATTTAATTTTTTTGTAGTGTTAATAATTATACAGGAAAAACAACAGATACTGTTTAAGGTGGTAAATATTGATAATAATACGAAAAATAGGAATGAAATTAGTGCTAAATTGTTTGTAGTTTAATGTAGTCACAATAATTTTTTTTACTCTATTCATGCAAATAAATATCCGATAAAATCGAAAATATCGAAGTTGTCAGAAAAAACGACCCTACAAATGACTACTACAAATGATATAAATGCCTGTAGTAGTACGCCTATAGTTGTAATGATTGTTAAACTCTTGTTATAACTGACTTATAACTGACTAACTAAAAAATGATTATGATTAAAAAGGTTAAAGCCTAAGAAACTAAACCGTTTGTAGCTTCTAGATTTAGTATATATATATATATATATATATATATATATATATATATATATATATATATATATATATATATATATATATATATATATATATATATATATATATATAATAATTATCGGTTCGGCTATAATAATCACTGATTCGGAATGTCTGCATGTATGCATACATTCATACATGCATACATTCATACGAGCATACGTGCATACATGCATATATACATACATACATACATACAACATACATACACATATGTATGTCAGTAAATAGGGCTTATAAGGCTTAAAGCAACGAACATTAAAGCATAAACTATACATGTTTTATGGGGCAACTGTTTCCATAAAAATTCGTGGATAGCATAGAAAAATAACCGCGAAATTCAGTGGATTCTTTAGAAAACATAATCTTCAAAAGTGTGTTGTGTAACAACACTTCATTCAACAAGAGTTCGATTGAATGATTATTAACAATTTATAAACTACAAACGATTATTTCGAATGTCTGTTCGAATAGACTGTCGTTATAGAACATATGCTACTGAAACGATAGTACTTGTATCACCGAGTCGAGGTACTTGTATCACCGAGTATAGGTGATGTGTCGACCCAATCGTTTCTTAATGGAAATTGTCTGTAGTTTTATGTAGTTACTGAAAAAAATAACCTCCAAACCATTGTACTGATTAGGTCTGGGAAGCACTGAAGTTGATAAAGTTTTAGAAGCTCTCTACAAACGATTATACCGAGCGTAGATACTTCTGACAATCTTCAAATGTCATAGAACATGTGTAACCAAAACAATTATACTTGTATCAGCGAGTTTATGATGGGTAAGGTGTCGAGTCAATCGTTTCTTAATGGAAATTTTATGTAGTTTTATGTAGTTCCAAAAAAAATTAGCATACATACTATACTACTGAATATGTTTGGGAAACACTGAAGTTCATAAAGTTTCAGAACCTCACTACAAACGATTTATTAACTACAAACGATTATATCGAGCGTACATGTTCTATAAAATTTGAAAATGGACAGAAGGATCTACATTCGATATAATCGTTTGTAGTTTATAAATTGCTAATAATCATTCAATCAAACTCTTTTGAAGATTGTGTTACTTCCCTAAAGAATCAACTGAATTTCGCGGTTATTTTTCTATGCTATCCACGATTTTGGATGGAAACCATTGCCCCATAAAACATGTATAGCTTATGCTTTAGTGTTCCTTGCTTTAGGAAGCCTTATAAGGCCTATTTACTGACATACATATGTGCTATAAATAAATAAACTATACTACATTTATTAGCATCGTTTGTAGGCAAAAATAAGCAGAAAAAATCGAGTATTTTTCAATGCGCTTTGCAGCGTGATGGAGCTAAGGTTATGGCCTCTGTATTTTGGGATGTAGGTAAAACCATCAATAGCGTATATTACATAGCGTTATTGGTGCATTTGTAGGACGAGATCGTCTCCTCCAAATGAACAAAAAAACCTTAAAAAATGCTTGCTAGAAAGACATTTTGATCCAATGAAGAAGTAATTGTCGAACATAAAGAATGTTTTGAAGACAAAGAGAAATCGTTCTCTAAAAAGGAATATAAATATTGGAAAGGCATTTGACTGATCAGACCGGAGACTTATTGACCAATGTGTTAGACCCCTCATCAGAGGTTCAAGAATAATGTAAAGCACTGAAAATCTTGCACGTGTAGAGGATTGAGTGACATGGTCTACAAATGACGATTTTTCCATGCTGTTCACGCGGAGTTATGAGAAGTGATTTGCAAGTTGCAAGAGTACAGAAGAGCACTCAGAAGAATTTTTGGTATTGGAAATGACTATGGGATTTGGAGGAGCAGGTATAATTCAAACTCAAGCATATGTACAAAGATCTTGACATTGCAGACACGGTGAGGGATCAGCGACTGGCTGAAACACCTGGCAAGAATGTTAAAAAACCGAGTAGGGTAGTGCGGGGTCAGTTGATCATAGGGACAAGTTGGGCAATCGAAATATCTCGAAAATTAAGCCACCTACAACAAAAGTGTAAATGGCCAAAAGAAGGGGAATACATAGCGCGACTGTCAATTGATATTCGGTGCTCCGATAAAATAAGAAAACGCTTTGTTTTTTTTCAGCGTAGAAAAAAATATTACAGGTCATCATAATTTTTCCACTATACGCCTATAAAAACACTTAATAAGGGCAATGTAAGTATTTAAAGATTACTTAATTATTGTTTATTATAGATGCTTATTTATTTTTAACTTTTATGATTTTTTAATAACCTAATTTTTAGTTTGTTGCCTCAATTGGGGCTATGCGATGCGCGTGCGATGCTTGCTTAACTAGCCCCACTGAATGTTCTATGCAGAAAATCAAATTTTTCTTTAATGTGCATGTGCATATGATGATTCTATAAAAAGTTTACTAATTAAAATTACTTATATTGATAATTGTATTAATGATTATTATTACATTTTATGATGCGTACAAATAAAAGAAAGACCTTAAACGGTTTAGCTATTAGCCAACAATGGAGTGATACAGCAAAAGCTGTAGAGGAGGAACAAATGAGTGTAAATGCTGCTGCCAAACTATTTAATATTAACAGGATGACTATGAAGAGATATATATCTAAACTAAAGTCTGAGGGTTATGCTTTTTGGTTATGCCCCAAGACAAGTAATTTCCCAAGAACAAGAAATCTCCTTGAAGAAATATCTGCTCCAAATGGCGTCGATTTTCTATGGGTATACGCCTAAAAATGTCCGTCGTTTTTTTTTAATTTTTTCAATCAAATTCAGAAGAGGACGAGTACGCTTGTCTGGTTTATTATGAGCAATTTTCTGAGATCATACCTAGAGAAAACTGGATTCAGTGTCAGATTTGCAAACAGTGGTCCCATATTAAATGCGTGCCGAACGTTGGTCTAACCTATGTGAGTCAATTGTAATAGAGACAAAGATGATTAATAATTTGGGATTATTTATCATCTAGCAATATTCTTGATCTCATAATTAGTTACTACCTTAATTTAATATTTAATTGTCTTATAATTATTCTTAAATATATAATTTTAAATATAAAAAGTGTAATAATAATCCAAAGATTGGAAAGATTTAATTTTGTTTGATATTAATTCTATTTTGCCAGAGATATAATAACAATATGAGTATGTAATAATCATAATATGTAAATATTTGCTTATTGATTACAATTATTTTGTATTCAGATCATTCTAAACAGTCATCAAGTCCATTTTAGCCATTGCTCAACTAGCCCCATACCCATATTCAAAGAGCCCCACTAGTGAGGCACGTTGAGCAACTTGGAGCGCTCTCGCATTTCCGACAATAACTTTTAAACTTGTACTCGGATTGTTTTTACAACGCTAGACGTTTTGGAGAAGAGTAAAGTACGAATCTAACAGAGTAAGAATCAATTAAATCCGATGCATATACTTAAAGTTATGGGAGATCAAACGAAAAGTTGATCAACTAGCCCCGTTCTACTCTACCAAAGAAAATCATGGAGAGTCGAATAGGGGGTAACAGAAAAAGAAGTAAACCGAAGACACGATGACAGGACAATATAAGAAGAGATGCTAAAGAACTACTGCACAACAAACATTGGCAAGGAGCTGCTGGAGATCGATCGGGTTGGAGTTGAAGATTGATAGAGGTCAAGGCTCACTAACGGGTTGTAGCATTACAAGAAGGAAAAGAAGAAGACGAAGTCGTGGTGGACATTTAAATGATATTTGCAAGAAAAAAAATAAGCTTGAAAAACGTATATGTAAAGTTGTATTCAAATAAAACATGTAGGTATCACACGCCTTTATTAACGACGAAATTACTTCAAATAAACATTCTATCATGTTGCCACACAACAATATCAAAATAAGTTGAGCTAATTAAGACCTATGTTTTAACATATTTCAAATTAGTAACAGAAAGGATCTTAATTAGACACACCATGAAATAATGAAACACTGTCAACATTACAAATTTAACGTACAAACTGTTGACTCACAAATGCCTATTAGTTCGTAATTAACCATTTACGTTCTAATATTCATATACGAGAGGTTTAATACTACTCCATGTTTTCCATCCCGAACTTTCCGTCAAATAGAACAAAATTCCGCAACTACGGTTAAAACTTTTACCCAAAGGTCCAGGTGGGGCGGTAGTGTCGCAGTTGTCTACGTTCCCCCTCCATTAATAATTCTAGGGGGCACCACAAGAGCGAGACGAACGCTTTTTGGGCGCATAATTTAACGTTGTTAAAAGTGAATTTAATGGACGGGCAGCAACTTATTAATTATGCATAATGTGTTCGTCCGAAGGGGGACCTCTTTGCGTTGAAGAAACAAAACGAACCTTAATTGAAATGTTCAATGGAAGGGTGGATGACCCTTTGGCAGAAAATATTTATAAACCGATAACGTATTTAACAAACGTTAACAACAAATTTCAGTTCAGTTAGTATTCAAGAGAATAACACCCTGAACCTCTAATCCTAATTCTCTAGGATCTTTCAATAAAGTATAGTTTTCTAATAAAAAAAAAACAAAATATAAGTTAAAAGTGCACAGCCACTGTACATACTTGTATCAATGTTCACTGTATACTATATGTTATTATATTTTTTAATTGTTTATATTTACAGTGCTGTGAAAACATATTGATTCAACCACCGAGTTGTAGTTATTTAATAAAATAACTACAACGTTGTTAGCGATACATCTACATCGCTACTTCTCTAACATTTCGATGCCTTTTTTGTAGAACGATTTATCTTTGGCTTCAAAATAGGGTTCAGTTTCGGCAATCAATTCTTTTCTTGGAGCTTTCTTTTAAGTGTGTCAACAGCTAGTAGTCGCTGGGAGCCAGATCCGAAAAAATCCAGTAGGGGGAAGCAATTCAAAGTTCAATTCATGTAATTCTGGCATTGTTGCTAGCGACTTGTTACACGGTGCGTTATCCTGACGACAGAGCACTTTTTTCTTCTTTATTTGGGGTCATTTTTTCGCAATTTCTTCCTTTAAACGCAGCAATAACCCAATATAATATTCGTTATTGATGGTTCTTCCTTTGTCAAGGTAACCAATAAATAAAATACCTTGCGCCTCCCAAAATACAGATACCAAAACCTTACCAGCTGGCATTTGCGTTTTTTGGTCGGTTTGAGCGGCGTTTTCCAGTTGCTGCCCACTCAGCTGATTGCCGATTTAACTGTGGAGTGCAGTGATGAATCCTTGTTTCATCCATTGTCACATACCGCATGAAAAAATCGTTTTTATTGCACTGAAACAGTTCCAAACATAGCGCTGAATCGTCGACGTGTTGCTGTCTTTGATCTTGATCGACTGTGAGTAAACACGCTATCCACTTCGAAAAGAGCTTTCTAATGAGCAAATGTTCATACGAAATGGTGAATACACTGTATCCTGATATCTTTAAAGTGTCAGCTATCTCACGTAACTTCAATTTATGATCTGTCAATAGTATGTTGTGGATTGTAATTATGTTTTCTGAAATAACTGCCGAATTTGGGCGACCAGAGTGTTCAGCGTCATAGGTATTTGTACGGCCGCGTTTAAAATCAGCAAACCACTTCTCTACTATTTGTCTGGAATGAGCAGAGTCCGAATAACACTTGTCAAAGTGTTTGCTTGAATGGTATTTTTTCCTTTTAAAAACAATAAGTAATTAATACACGAAACACAGATATTTCCATTGTTTTTAGAATTACTAGAGTAGCATCATTAAAACTACTGTAAGTTGTGAACCAAACCTGTCAGATTGACATGAAATTGTGATACTTATCGTTTGATGGTGTCTTCCTAAAACTAAAATGGATTTTTTAATAGAGGCGTTATATACAATTATAACACTGAAGTCTTCAGACAAGCATTGAGAATATCTAGCATATATATATATATATATATATATATATATATATATATATATATATATATATATATATATATATATATATATATATATTTTATACATTATTAAAGCAACATTAACTAACATATGGTCAAAAGTTAAATTCATGGGTAATATCTCAGAGCCCTTTGAAATTAAAACTGGAGTGAGACAAGGGGATGGACTCTCGTCACTCTTATTTAACTGTGTTCTAAAAAAAGTAATACACGAGTGGAATGAAAAAAAGCCGGCTCTGAATATTGACCAACTCATTAAACTGGGGAGAAACAAACAACATCAAAATTCATTGTCTGGCGTTTGCTGATGATCTAACAATTTTGGCTCAAGATATATTAACGGCACAAAAACAGATTGAAATCCTGAAAGAAACAGCAGGAAAGGTAGGATTCTAAATTTCCTTTGAATACACAATACATGACCTGCAATAGACTAAGTACACCATTTCTAAAAATAAAATATGCTAACATCAGATGTGTCTCTCAATTCAAATATTTGGGTGAAATAATCATGGAAAATGGGATGGAAAAAGCGACTAATAAGGGCAGATGTCAAAAAATGGAAACGGCATTGAGACTTACTCAAAATATTTACAACCAAAAATGCATATCTAAAAACACAAAACTGAGTCATTACAACCCAGCTATAAAGCTAGAATGTCTATAGGGCTCATTTTGAACAGAAAAAGAGACATCGAGGGCATTGAAAAGAAGGAAAGAAAAATTATACGAAAAATCTTAGGCCCCAAACAAATAAATAGCACAACATACCGACTTCGAGAAAAACAAGAAATCAAACAATACACAGATATACATAGCGATATGAGAAACAGAAGACTTACGTTTTACGGACACATGAAACGGATGAATCTGAGTAGGCTAACTAGACAAATAGTCGAATTTTATGAAAATATGAGTAGAACTAAAGAGATGCGATGAGTAGAGCTAAAGAGCGTAGAAATAATTAAAAGGATTGCTGCAATTAAAGAGGACCTAAGATCAGCAAATATTACACAAATTGAAGTTCAGGATAGACACAAGGTTAACGTTTGGAAGGTTGGCCAGAGAGAAAAATGTAGGAAGACTGGAAAAATATAGGACAACTTGGTCTGACGAAAGGAAAAAAGCTCATAGTGAAAGAATGAAATTAGTATGGGCGCAAAGGAAGACTAACAATAACAAACGCCTTTAACTGTACTTCGCATGGTCAACCAGGCCCCATACCATTCATATTTCCCGAGATTACAAATTTAAAATACTTTACATATAGAGCCAAAAAGCAAAAAATGAACTATTTTAGAAGCGTTTGAAATTTATCAGTTATTAAACTATCAGACAGATCTCCGAAATTCCCCACTATTTAAAATTAGGTACATAGGATAAACAGCTGTAATTCCTTAGTTTTAATATAGTGTTTGATAATGTAACATTGTTTTATGAAACTATAATCACCCAAAGTTAAAAAATAAAATAAGAAAATAATAAAATAAAAAAAAAGATAGATAGCAAAGTAAAAAAATTGTTTTATTCGGTTGCAAATTTTAGATTTAGCTCTTAGCATTAGATTAGCTGTTAAAAATTTTCTAGTTGAAAATTCCATGAATATCATAAAAATTCCAATAATCCAACGACTTAACAATATTTACTTTAAAGTGTACTATATTGAAGCAATCTCTAGGGATGTAATTCTTTACCGTTGATGGGGAGTATAGGGATCAGCAATTTTCCTTAGTTTTTCGATTATATAATACAGCGAATCTTTTATTTCCAACAAGATGTATTATAACACCTCGTTCTAGGAACGAATATTGCGTGCAATCGGCAAGATAGATTCAACCTATTTTGCATTTAAAATGGGCATCATTCATCAAGAGTCAAAGAAAATTGAGAATTTTTTGCAGTTAGATATATGCACTAAAATGTTTGAATATATAATATATACTAATTACTTCCTTATACACCATTTTCACCTAGTGTGATATAATGAAAGCAAAATTTGTAGAATAGCTGACCACGATGTACGTAAGTTCATCGTCACGTAGGTTGGGACATTACGTGTTCTGATATTTTTTCGGATCTTCTAGAATATTCCATCAAATTTTATCGAATTTTCTGGAATTATATTGAATGTTCTAGAATATTCCAGCGAATTATATAGAATTTTCTAGAAAACACAAGAATATTATATGAAATCCTATCAGAAGAATTACAACGAACATTCTAGAATATTCGAAATCTTTCGAGAACATTCCAAAATCGTAAATAAATCGAAGCTTCGAGATATTCTATCCCCACCACTGGACACTTCTTCACGACCAGCTGGTGGTATATAAGGAGCCTCACTTCCGCTCTGTTAGTTTAATTTTTGCAAGTGAAAAAGTGACAAAGACAAAAAAAAATCAAACATAAGAAAGGCATAAAAAATAGTGTAAGAAAAACTAGAAAAGTGACAAAACAAAAATATAACTAAAACGTAGTTATTCAAAAGAGCAAATAAGCTGTTTTTTTAATTTTTAACAAACAGGGCGTAAAAATGACAAGCCGTAAAGCAAGAATAACTGATCATGGCGTTTCTGATTTTGACTTATTGGTTCGAGCGCTGAAAAATATCAAAATCGAAACGGAGGATATATGTCTAATGAAAAGTTGATGCCTGTCGTTCGCCGTATTGCATCGTATTCGATAAACTTGAAGAGATTTACCACTAAACACCAAAACACTTTTTTGAACTGCTCGACGCACCTTTCGCTAACCATGTTAGCATCATCAGATTAAATCATCTCCTGATGATGCCAACATGGTTAGCGAAACGTGCATCGAGCAGTTCAAAAAAGTGTTTTGGTGTTTAGTGGTAAATCTCTTCAAGTTTAGTGTTTCACACCAAAGGTTCCAATAGAAGAATTGATCGTATTCGATGCCAAAGATAGTACGATTTTTTTTTTATTCATTTTGATCACATGTTTTTAATACTTTTGTTTTTCGATTCCATAAGTATTCAATGACGAACAAGAAGAAGCTTTGGTTGAATATCTTGGGCGATGCTGCCATATCTATTACGGCTTAAGCATATCCGAATGAATTTTGCGCAAACTGAATATTGAATATCCAGCATCATTGGATATTAATAAAATGGCTGGAAAATCTTGGTACAATGGCTTCATGCTGCGGCAAAAAAAAACTTCCTTTGCGTACGCCCGAACAAATAAGTCTCAACCGGATCAAGGCTTTCTGCAAGAAAAATGTCTACCCATTTTTTGATCATTAAATGTGCTTTTCGATTTGTACCATTTTGATACACAACCATATGAAATATTGACGAGTCTGTTTTTTCGACAGTTCAACGAAAATAGGAAAAGTCATTTCCTTAAAAGGCGCTAACAAGTCGGTAAAGCTGCTGCAGAAGAAAATTGCACTATGGTAACTATGACGCTGGCCGTAAATGCTGCCAGAAATTTTATGCCATCTTTCTTTTTTATCATTTTATCAAATAGATCCACTCATCGACAGACAAACCGACAGCGCCTCTTCTTGATAATCATACATATCACTTATCTAGTGAAGCAATTGATTTGACATTGGAAAACAGACTTCAAAATGTAACCATTAGATGTTTCAAGTTATGGTCCAGCCGAGGCATACAAGACCTAATGTAGCGGTTGGCAAAAATCTAATGTTAGAAAGGCATTGGATATTCAACACATCCCTGAACTTGTTTGTAAAACTCTGAATTTAGCCTTGACTCCAAAGAACATCAAGTATGGCTTTTCGAATAGGATTACATTCAGGCCGAAATAACTAATCGTAGTGCAAATGCTACTAGGATTCAGAACAACCTGAATGAAGAAGAGTAACGTTGCATTATTTTAGTGGATGTTGCTGTAGATGAAAGTACAGATCCATCAACATCATGTGCAACACAGCAACCATTGCCACGTTCTCAAGTCTTTCGTCAGTTTTGTCTAGAGTTGGATTAGTTAGATCAGCAACACCTTTGAAAAAGTACGATCGCATCCGAATGTCAATGAAAAGCACCATTTTCACCAGAAAATATTACCGTACTCAAAGAAGAGCAAAAGAAGAAAACAGTGCAAGGAAGCGATGACGATCAACACAAGAAATGCCATCCAAAAAGCAACGCCAAATCAGTGCGAAGACTGCCAAACCAGTGCGAAAGTCATCGTCATCGTCGCCATCGGATGTTGATGTTTGTATGATTGATGAGAAATTTGCCAGTCAAATTAACTCGCGACAATTCCGTTGAATAACAAATTCCAGCGACCATTACCATATGAAGAACGACCATATGAAGTCTGTAAATATGACTCGCAGCTACGATTCCTGCCAAAATTGCGACTCTGACGAAGACTAGCATGTATTTGATTTCCTTTATTTTGTTTTTCATGGCCTTTTAAATAAATAAATCGACTATAATTGTTAAAAATCTTACGTTATTATTTGATTATTTAAATCCTTTTGTGCATTTCTATAACTGTCTCAATCTACGGACCACAATTTTTTTTGGGCAAAATTCACGTGTTCAAAAAATTATATCGGATATCAAGCAGGCTTCGATCTCAGCAAACGAGGCAATTTTCTGCAGGTAGTAACAGGAAAAGTAACAAGTAGTAACAAGAAAATGTACAACTCCTTCAAGCGTGCCACTGAATCGCAATTAAGAAAAAAATTAAAACTATAAAGAAACAACCTTTGCATTCCATTTTGCACGCGTCGTGTTTCCTATGAACAGACTGCGTACATAAAACTTTTACAGGTTTACAACTATTTCATGGTTGCAAAAACAAAACAAAAAATTATCGAAGATCTTTATTGCTCCTAACCCAATCTATATAAAAACACACATTGTACATAAACATTCAAAAGCTTTCATCACATTTTGATGTTTAAAGGAATTTTGAAAGAACCGTAAATGTACAATATATACTTTTTATTTCAAGGCTATTTTTAACGTTGGCAATAAAACGACCATTTGAGCCGAATGAGTTATGAACGGTAATATAGGTTTTTTCGTTTACATGAGATTTTTTAACGTTTGTTCTTACTAATTATATTAATCTATTTCAGCGAAGTAAATTAATGATAGCATCATGAATGTGCACTTTAAATATTTCAAGGTTTTACTGAACACAAAATACATTATAAATGTAAAAAAAATCTTTCGGTAAATTTAGAGGTAAAGTATAGTAGTAGTAATTAAGGTATAATTAAGATGTAAACTAATTATGGATATCGACTTCCTATAATCTTGGGGTATTAATAATTCTGTTATACTCTTCTCTTTTTTTCTTCCAGTTCTTATTTCCAGTGGTACAACAGTCCTATTGGATCATGACCTCTCTTAATTTTCGTCTTCACCTAGAATGGTTTCTTGCTTATGTTAACCAACATCTTATCTTTAACAGTTCTCGTGCATATTTCTGGACATTATCTTGCCTGATTGATCTTGTTCTTGGCCTTCTTCTACCTTTGTTTTCGATTCTTTGACTTTTTAGCAGCCTTTTGAGGAAGTTCTTGTCTTTTTTATCGTGTCCAGCCTATCTTAGTCTCTGTATTTTAATGAAGTCCACTATATATTTTTCATCATACATCTGATAGAGTTCGTGGTTATATCTGATGCGCCATTTTGTCTCCTCTTAGACTGACTCGTACATTTTTTTTACCCCTTTCCATTCAAATGTGGCCACCATTTCGTCGGTCTTTTTAGATGAGTTCTACGTATTTTGAGCTCCGTATGTCACTGCTGGTCTGATAGGTTTGAGATGGCTATATCAATACATAAAGGGAGTGAATTTTAAAAACATTTTCAAGAACAACTTTATTTTTCATCACAGTAGTGCCTTTAATAAGGTTCAGGTAATACCAAACAATTATCAACTGTATCAAGAAATATTTTCATGAGAAATTGTAGGTATTTTCAGACCCTGAAATAATAATAACTTTTTATTTTAAAACACTAACGAAATATTTTTCAAGCAATTGTTTTTCTTTCTATTGTTTTATCGATAAGATCAGCTGCTGATTTTGACACAACTTAAAAAGAAACTCTATAAAAATATCGCATCGGAAAATCTTGCTGCGCAATGTGCTAAAAGAAAATCCAATTTTGTGTAAGGAAATTAAAATCGGTGCAGTTCGAGAAAACCGATGCGAATAAGTTATTGAAAATTAATCCGAATTTATAGCACGTAAAATTTTAAAAGGGGAGTACGCTGCCCTACTTAAGCCCCAAGATGGAAATGCCCTCCTGATATTGAGTTGCAGTCACGTCCGACTAAAGAAACTATTTTACGAGGTAGTAACAAAGTTTTAGAAATTTCAAGCGGTAATTTTATGTAAAAAGGCATTTTTATTCATATTTTAATAAATTTCAAATTTTTTAAAATGCCATACCATATTTTTAGGAAATTTTATATAGCTACAGGAAATGTATGAATAATACATAATTATGGAACTGGAATATTTATTAAACTCGCTCGATATTTATTATCTGCTCTAAAAAAATTTAAGTCAGTCTGGCTTTTTTTTATTAAGGCTGCAGATCCCCATCTGTTATTATGCCTGATAGTTTTGTAAGTCAATATTATATCGATTCAATCCCTTCGTAGTTCCTTTGCAAGTCCTTTTTTTCAGTTTCGGATAACATATCATGTAGTTTGTTCGTTTTAGTTGCGGGCTGTGAAAAAACGAAAGGCCGGATTGGGTTGAAAACCCCTGCGTTAAAATATAGATTTATAACAGGACGTTTTATAATTTCATATTATAAACATATCGATCTATCATGATAAATCTATCGCGAATTTAAATGTTACATCTAATATTTTCACGGATGGTAGATAATGCTTCCAAACCATTCCGGGCGTCGATCCGACCAGGAGGAAGCCCCACCCATCCCTTACATTGGAGGGTACATGCTTCGTCTGTTGACGGTTAGACTCATCAGGGACCAGGGTCAAGCAACTAACCAATGCTCATTATGGCGGAGACGCACGTTGTTATGCAGTCTACATGAGATTGTGGAACCCAACGGTCGGAGGTGTATAAATATATATATATATATATATATATATATATATATATATATATATATATATATATATATATATATATATATATATATATATATATATATATATATATATATATATATATATATATATATATATATATATATATATATATATATATATATATATATATATATATATATATATATATATATATATATATATATATATATATATATATGAATATACAGTATAGATGTTGTACAAGTCACGACACTTTAATCGCACGATTCATTAAATGCTACAATGCATTTTTAGAAAACTAAAAAAAAATACTCTTGATCCTATAATTGAAGAAAGTATTGGTTTATAAAATTTGAATTATTGGAATTCGTAATTTTCTTTTGGAAAATAAAACTACCACTAGCTGTATATTTCCTCAACTAGGTGTAGCGCATTTTTTAATACACCAGCACTTAACCAGCGATTAGTTCATATTTAATGCGCCGAAGTAATAATCGCGTCCCAGAAAAAAAAATCGTATACACGGCCAAAGCAAATTTCAGCATAATTGCCTTATTTAAATGCCAATAAATTAGAATTAGCAGGAACTGAGCGGCGACATGCATCAAATACATAAATCCTGCAACGGCCTAGAACGCCGTCGGTACAGCGGGATCGCTCCGATTTAACCCCGAAAACATCGCCAAATATGGCTCGCAAATTTAAACTGGATCGTGATTTAATGGTTATTAAAAATTATTTCGTAAGCTCTGATTTACATTTCTCTTTAGTCAATGGGTGAAAAAAAATGTCCTTTTATGCATTAAACATAACTGTTAATTATAGGCATAACAGTGGAGCGTTGATTTTTTGGAGAACATATTTAACCATCATTCATCGAGCTTCATGATAAAAACATAGATAAAATATTTGGCATTGCCTTCAATGCGGCCAGCAAATTCTTTTCAATGGCCGCTATGGACTCAAAATGATGTCCATGAAGTTTGTTGAATCAAAGAATCCAAAAAAAATCATACCGAGTCATATCTAGTGAATATGGCGTATGGTGATATATGGCGAAAAATTGAGGGATCATTATTGCAGTGTGTGATACTTTGTTTTGGAATGAAAGAAATATTTGTAATATTTTCTTCACTGTGTAAAGTAAGTCATTTTATCTTAAAGGTTACTAAAGCTACAGCGACGGCAGACGTTCGCCGGAGGCATTTGGGTTGTATATCACGGATGGATTGCTTAGGCACGTCTATAGAGCGTCACCCAGTTCTTCGGAATCGTAAGAGATAAAAACAAACCTTAAAACTGGGAAAAGGTTTATTTTCACTAAAAAGACTAATATTCATAAACGTAATAAAAGTAACAATTATTTAATACACACAAATATAAATTCAGAGATTCAATATAAAAAACAAAAAAAGGCAGGCAATCATAGGGACTGTCGACAGAAGTGAAAACTTGAACTTTGGTGTTTTTTTTTTGAATTTTTAAATTAATTATTCTTTAAATGTATTTTCTTTCACGTAGAATCGAGGATCTAAACAAATATAGAAAATGAACATTCAGAAAAACTAATTATATTACAATACTTTTTTGTAAAGTTCTAATGGTGAAATTGAATGATATAAGTTTATAAATAATCATTTTGCAAAAAAATAGCAAAACATGTATTTTATTTCTGACAATTTAAACCAATAAACAATAATTTTGAGAAATTAAATTTATTATAAAATTTTATAGATTTTTTAATTTTAAAATTCGCGACAAAAATACTATGGAATAACTGAAATCTGTTTTACCACGCCAATAAGATAACTCCTACGCCACTATGAAATATCAATTACACGATGTAGTGCAGATATTAAATATTAGAAAAATAAAAAATAATTATAAATATCAAATTTTTCAACACAAATGTTGATACCAATATTGGAAATATTCGAAAATAAATGCTTTATTTTTGTTATTCATTTTTCTACATAGCATTAGCATATTAAGTACTCACTCTTGTACTGCACAGTGATTCTACAATTAAACAATTAAAATAATGATTATCTAAAACACAATTCAATTTAAAACACAATTGGCGTGACCAGTCTTGTGCAACACGTTACCACCATGTCGGTGACGCGAACTAATAAGTTTTGCCCCTACCGAAAATCACTCAACGCAGTTAAAGAAGTTTTCACTTCAAAAATGAAAAAAAAAAACAATTATAACACAAAAGAAAATAATATAACTCTAACTGTGAACACTAAACTGTGTCCAAACTACTCTACTTAACTAGGCATATGAAGTGAAAGGTTCAACCTTAAATACATATTCTCATTTATCTTATTATTAATTTATTAATCAACCTAAATTAAATTCAACTATATAATGTTATCAAACGATGGTAGATAAATTTTAATTTGAGTAACCAGTGATGAATCGCAATGACCTTGAACTTTTGTGGAGTGTTCGGCTATGCAGCATCTGGTTTGTTCAGTTACCAAGATGGTCGATTATTGAACAGTTCAGTGTTCTAAACGCTTGGATCTCAGGAAGTCTGGAGCCAGGAAGAATAAGCCTGTGTAGGGCCTGGCCAGCTAATCAGCAAACCTCAAATAGACAGTTTATTCAAGCTGACTATCAGCGGCGTTAACTTCTAATTCGCTGTCCATCCTGCCGGCGTTGAGGCATGTGTTCAGCAAGCGGCCGGATGTTCGACTGTCTCGGCATTCGTCCCGGAGTATACAGGTGCACTTTGAAGTAAGACAAACGCAAAACAATATTAGGGGGAAGTCCCAGAGTACCGGACATTTAAGGAATCTTAACAATAACAATAACCCTGTGATAGTTTAATTTGTTTAGTTATGTTAAAATAACTGTTTATTATATACTTAACCAACATAGATATGTATCCAGTCTCAAATATTACTTTAGATGTAGTAATTACTAAGTAACAACTTATATAGTTAAGATAACACTTGAAAAAAGGACCCCTAATATCGAACAGTCGAGTTTTCCTTTATTATTTGAACTTAAAAAATATTTTAACAAGAAATTCTTAAAATTGTTATTCCAAAAGAACTAATCAACCATTAATAACGCAAATTAAACTTAATGTTAATGAACTTTGGTCAGAACTATGAACGTTTTCTAAGAAATTTCAAAATTTTAATCGTATAGTCGGCAACAATCACAGATGTGGCGATCTTAGCCTTCTTCAACGTCAGCACACACTTCATGTGCCCACTGATCACAAGCTTGGCAGCGTATCCAATCGTCATTGTTATTTTCTTGGCATATTATACAAGTTGTTACATTTTCGGTAATTGATTTTGATGACGGAATCGCTGTTGCCTTGAGTGTTGCAGTCGGTTTTTTTGTCTTTTTATTTTTTTCGGGTCGTTAGTTTTCTTACCTCTAAAATGTTGTATTTTGACCACGCCAGGCTTTGCTTTTGCTGTTTTATTTTCAAAAACTCAATTTTTTAGGGAGAGGATGTCAAAACTTCATTTTTCTCTGTTTTTCGTTGTTGATTCACGGTTCGCTTTGCTGCAGCATTTGTGACTGGTGACAGCTGATGAATTACCATAATAATGGTTTTGCCTGTTGACGGTTGTGTCTCAAAATTTTCCTTTTCATTAAAGTTGAAAGTCTTTTGAGGCAAATCCTGAGGTATATCCGTATTGGTGTTATTACAAACCTTCACTTCAACATCTGACTGCATGGGTACATTGGTTTCTGTTGATGGCAGAAAATCCAAATCCGTGTAAATATTTGGATTCAAAGGCAGAATTCCAGTGCATTGAAATTCAGACTTTGCTTTGTGTCACCATTGCAGCAATGTCATATTCTGTTATTCTTGCACCGGAGTTAGCCCTCATCCATAATCCACAGGCCTCAAAATATGCATCTTTGAATAGTTTCATAAAAACCCTGTCTAAGGGCTGCAGTTTGTGGGTCGTGTGGGGTAGAGTGCTTAAGATGTGAACGTGGTTTTCTTTCGCGTAACTTATGACAGCAAGATCTTTATGACTATAATCGCCATCTAGGATCAAAAGCACTGGTTTCTCTTTTGTAGGCTTTTAAAACACAACACAGTGTTGAAGCTACTTCAAAAAGATTTCAGCGTTCATCCATCCGTTTGGCTGTGCCACGGCTACACTTTCAAATGGCGCACCAATAATTAACCTTTTATAAACTCTCTGCCTTGGAAAAATAAATAATGGTGGAATAAAATATCCGGCAGCACTCATACAGTACATAACTGCAAAATTTTTACCTCTCTCTGCAGAAGTCAACTTGCCAACTTGGCGAATCATTACTTAAACCTGCTTCTGGACAGCAGTTATATATGTCTGATAGGCCAAAACGATATTTTTCCCAAATATCTTTCAAACTGTTAAAGAACGGGTCAACTTGTAGCCTATTAAAACCGACTGCTCTCATCAGACTCGTTGACTCCGGCCTTCTTAAGCTGAGTTCAGGATGGCGTTTGATAAAGTCATAATAAAAATGCTTAGAAGCAGATTCTTTTACTCTGTTAATTCGATGGTTCAGTTTCAATTTCTCAGCGAGATGGAAGGCCAATTTTAGAAATTCTTTTCTAGTCAAAGGCATACACGTATTTGACATACCCACCACGTGCACAATTAAAGCTTCTTCGTACTCTTGGATAGAGGTTAAGTCGAATTGGCCTTTTCTGAATGGCATTGTTATTTCTTCTCCTTGTTTTAATTTTTTAATGTAGTCGAACAGGGTACTTTTTGGTATATTGTAGACTTTAGATGATTTCCTTATAGACAATTTTTTGACATCATCTTATCGATCGGCTTTCTTCAATATTTCGCATTTGGGAGTATTCTTACAGCTTGGTTTAGGTTTACCAATATTGAATCTAAGAAACAAAATACAAAATTAATTACTACAAAAATAAAAATCTATTTGTAAAACTGAAACTTTAGAGTGTCCGATCTTAGGGACCCTTAGATACGTGTAAAAAAATCCTTATTCACATTGTGTGTTATGATTCATAAAAAATCTTGTGAATTATGACATATTAATAACATAGCAATAATTATCAACAATAATCAATATCATCCCTTCTTTTAATTACTGTTCACAGACCCCAAAAATTGCTTCGAACAAAATTTTTGCTATCCTTAAAATTTGCACTGCTCTCCACGACTAACGAAGCGGCACTGACTCGTGAGCGTCACCCACCGCACTTCACTTGGAGGAAGTTGAACAAATTGGCGCGCTTTCTTGAACCGATTCAAATCCTGTCCGGCTTTAGGAGCCGTCCGGGCTTACGGGACTTCCCCGTACATGTAGCGGCTGATAATTTTTAAGAGCTATAACTGCTTGACGTTGACATGGTTTTTCAGAACGAGACCGTTCTTGTGTTACTTTTTTTGACGTCGTTTCATCGCCGTAACATTTTCTTAATATTTTTAGTACATTAGCGCATGAAATTTCGATTTTTTGACAACACATGCCGCCAATACGACCAGTCGGATCCTCCAGAGATAACAAGATGTTAAATAGAATTGGCGATAGGACACATCCTTCTCTGGTTCCTTTATTGAGGCAAAACTCACGGGCTTTTCGAAATGTATTTTCACCACTGCACTGTATTTTTCGTAGACATAAGAAATTAACCTAATTAGGTGATCTGATATTCTATTTCCTGCAGAATATTTCATAATTTCTCCCATTTGAGGCTGTTAAACGCGTTTCGATAATCAAGGAAATAGAGGTTTACAAGATGGTTGACTTCTCTGCCTTTTTCGATTATTTATCGAATGTTGAATATTTGTTCACGTGTACTTTTCTTTAGAACTAATCCTGTCTGCTCTGGAGGAATCTGCCATGATAAGTAGGAATTTAGGCGTTCTTTAATATGGAGAAAGAGGATTTTTTTGCATGTGGGATGAGAGCGATAAAGCAGTAATTTTCAGATTTCTCTTTAGAACTTTTCGTGTGTAGATGTATAAAAGCTGATAGCAATCAATCGTCTGGCTACAATCCGATGTCCTACATTTTCTGGCAGATATCCAACAACTCCATACAAACTTAGTGCCATGTCGTTCGTTTTTTACACTACGTATAGCATTTTTTATTTCGGTTTTTCACAAATTGCCAGATGGGAAAAATGTACAGCTAGTGATGGTACATACTTTAAATAAACCATTTTTTCTCTTTCTCCCAAATTCAATGTGTATTTTTAAAAGAACAAATTAGACACTTAGTAGAGATGGAAAGGCTTAGGCACTACAATGACGGATGCTGAAATGTATTATATATATTTTGAAATGATTAAAATATAGAATATATATAGACAGTACAGAACAGCAATATCTTCAGTTATCAAATCAACTGAATTTTTAAACAAAATTCTCCTTAGAAATGCGATGTATATTCATTATAAAAAGGCCATTTAAAAGGTAATACCTCTTGCAACTACAAGTGAAAATAAAACTGGAAAACTAATGGGTAAACGAGATGCTTTTTAGGTACCAAATTCACCCGAGAAGCGCACTCGACCCCATTCGTAAAACTTACTCGTGATTTTTAAGCGGTAAAAGCCGGTGCGTGAAAATTTGCAGGAATAAGGTCTAAACTGACCAGAACAGATAAAAACACTCAGATCCCTATTGTCGGAATACATTAAAATTCCGCGTCTCCGGCAAGTGTTCCATACGGGAATTAATGACAATTATTCCTTGAAGTGCAACAAAAACAGACAATTTAGCGCTACCGGAGCGACAAAATTTAATTTCGCCACACGCTGATTTCCAACAACACCAAATGAGTTTTCGTTTCGCATTTCGTCCGTTGAGAAGCGCATTATTTGTATGCTTTTCCTCTTTTGTTTCATGTAACGATAACAACGTTCCACTCAGAAAAAAAAGTTACTTAAAATAAATTATATTTTAAAAAATCAGTACCAGTAAGAAGCTAATTTCCGACAGCAATATTAAAATAATTAAATGTGTTTAATTTGCGGTCCAATATACTTAATAATGTCATCAGTCCATCGTGTTTTCCGTCTTCTCCGTGGACGTTTGCGATCAAGCGGTGTCCAGTCCAGGACCGCCCTGGTCCTCGCTACATGGCCTGCACACTTCCATATAATTGTTTTATTCTTCCAATGATGTCACTCACTTTCGTTTGCTCTCTGATCCATGTGCAGGTCTTTCTATCCCGTCTAGTAATGCCAAACATACATCTTTCTATTCCCCTCTGTTCTACTCGAAGTTTTTGAACTGACTGTGATGTGAGTGTTCAGGTCTCACTTCCGTATGTCTTAACGGGCAGGTCACACTGATCAAAGACTTTTCTTTTCAGGCAAAGTGGTAGTTTGCTCTTAAGTACTATGTTGAGCCTGCCAAATACCTGCCAGCCACATTTAACACGTCGTTCCACCTCCCGGACGGTATCTCCTTCAATTAAAACCCTCTGCGCAAGATATATATAGTGATCCACAACTTCCAAATCCATTCCTAAAATAGAAATTCTTTTGTCCACAGCAAATTTATTGAACATGACCTGACACTTCTTCTGGTTTAATTTCAAGACAAATGATTCCCCAGCCCTTTGCAGCTCTTGTACGTGTCTTTGCAGCTCCTCTGGGTCTTGTGAAAGAAGAACGATATAATCTGCGAATCTAAGATGATTTAAGTATGCACCATTAATCCTTATTCCATCCTGCTCCCAATCTAGATTGCGGAACACTTCTTCCAGGCAGGCTGAGAAAAGAAGAGGCGATATAGCGTCACCCTGCCGTACGCCCCGCTCTACATTTATTCCAACCTCAAGATCGTCAAGATGGGCTGTCGCTGTAGCTTCATCATATATCGATCCTAGTAGATTCACATAGGCTTTCTCTACACCTTGATTAAGCAATGCATCCATTATGGCCCGCACTGAGATTGAATCAAATGCTTTTTCATAATCGATAAAAACCAAGCACGGTGGCATAGTGTATTCGTTGTGTCTTTCTATGACCTGCTGTAGGACCTGGATGTGATCCGTTGTACTGAATCCACTTCTGAATCCTGCTTGCTTCCTTGGTTGTGCGTCATTAAGTTTTCTTAATATTCTTTTGGATATAGTATTCTTTTGGATATTATCTTGGTGAAAACTTTGTACACCGCTGACAGGGGTCTTATTGGACGGTAGTTCTTTAAATCTTCCCGTGCTCTTTTCTTATGTAAAAGAATCACTTCTGTATTTTTCCATAAGCTGGGTACTTCTTGTTGTTTGAGACAAGTCTGACCACCAGCTTTTAACATCTCCACAGTTATACTATCCTTTTCTGGAGCCTTGTCATTTTTCATCGAGTCTATAGCCTTTGTCACTTCCTCCACCAGGATATCCGGCACTTGTTCTTCAGTGGGCATTGCTGTTCTTGCTTGATTCTGGTCCTCATATAACTTTGAATAAAATCTTCGGACAACCTCTAACATTTCCGTCTGATCGCTGCATATTGTACTATCCTCACGCATTAAGGAAAACATGTGTGTCCTTTTCTTTCCTAGCTTCTGCTTAGCTTTGTTAATTCCCCGGTTTTCTTCCAGAGTATTTTGTACAAGCTGCATGTTGAATCGGCGCGTTTCCTCTCGAATACGTTTTCTTATAGTTTGGCAAATCTCAACGTACTCGATCCTGCCAAAAGGGCTGTCTGTATTTTTCGTTGTCCGGCGTTTTTTTTATTAAATTAATGGCCTCATTGGAAATTTTTGACTCTTTGAAACAATTATCTTCTGGTGCTATTGAAGCCGCCGTTTTAAGCACATTGTTGGCGATTTCTTCATATTGGTCTGTAATTTCCATCTCCTCCGGGTCTTGTAACTCAGCAAAGCGATTCGACAGAGCAATTTCAAAATCTCTGCCCCTCTCCAGCAGTTTCCCAGAATCCACTTTGCCCCTTTTTGATCTTGTCATTCTTTCGCTCTCTTTTCGGAAAGTATCCTAATCTTTGCTCGTACCATTCGGTGGTCACTTCGCACATTAAAGTGGTTAAGAACAGCACAATTACAAAATATTGCTTTATCGTTTGACATGATGTAATCAATTTCGCTTGTGAGTCCAGATGGACTTTTCCATGTCCATTTTCTGTTGATCTTTTTCTTGTAAAACGAATTCATAATATAGAGTTCTTGTCCTTCAGCAAAATCAACTAGCCTGTCACCTCTAATGTCCCGCTCACCATTTTCACCAGTTCTTGCTTATCCGATTCTGGCATATATATATATATATATATATATATATATATATATATATATATATATATATATATATATATATATATATATATATATATATATATATATATTATTAAATGTATTTTCCTAACCTTTTTTTATTACTTTTTGGTTTTGTTTATGTTTCCGTCATTTTTATTTTAACTATCTTCAGAATTACTTTTTATAACTGCGTAATACATTATATTTACATTCCACTGTTATTATTGATTGCACTTTTAAAAAACATGAGATTTTTTGTTCGGTGTCTAGTTTCTGACTCTGAAACGTAAACAAAGTGAGAAAATATTTGTTTTTATAATAATTTTACCCAAGAAAAAACACAAATATATCATTGTCACCAGAGCAAAGGGTTAATTTCTGCAAAATCTATTAAGAGGGTTGGAATTAGCAACAATGGTGTTGCTAGATGCCATCTGACATATGCATCGTAAAGTTTGACATTGTTGACTGTGTACCTACTTAGAACGTTTTGTCATACTGACACTATTTGTGTTGTTTAGTAACTTGAAAATTTTATCTCAGTCAAAAAATGGAATAAAATCGTGAGCATTTTCCTGTCATGATTTACTACGACATTCGACGTGGATTATTCCAACAGTGCACAGATCAACTCACTTCGACTTTTGGCGTTGAAGAATTATCTAAACCCACTGTATATCTCTGATTTAGTGAATTCAATCGTGACCGTCGTTCGCTCAAGGACGAATTTAAAGAAGATCGTCGAAAATCAGTTGTACCAGAAAACGTTGATACTGTGCGCGAACTGATAAATCAAGATCGTCATGAGACAGACATACTGTGCGATTGAGACATTCGTGGGCATTAGTATGATAAGCATACATAAGATTTTACATGAACATTTAGCCGTGGAATAGATTTATGTGCGTTGGATTCCGTACAATTTGACAATCGCTCAAAAAAATAGGCTGATGTCGATTGGTGTAAAAAAATGCTCAAAAATACAATTGTGGTGCGTCAAAAGCCGTGTATAATATCTAGACAGGTGACGAATCTTGAATCTATGCGTATGATCCCGAAAGTAAATAGCAGTCGATTGTATGGGTCTTCCAAAATGAGCCAAACACCAGAAAATTTGTTCGCGTAATAATATGACATATCGATAAATGGATATGTGGCTACAGTATCACTAGAAAATCGTAGAACTGTCAATTCTGAACGGTACACAACCATTGTTTGCCAGGAGTCTTTGAAGAAATAAGAAAAAACAACCAGCGACGCACAATCATTTTTCACTGTGACAACGCGAGCTCTCACAGATCGGACCGAACAACTGAATATTTGACTATATCCGCAATATTGACATCCGCCGTACAAAATGAAATGATTTACGGATAGAGGCGCAGCAGTATCTAAGGCTATTTAGCGACTGGACCTACAGCTTAATGTGGGTTCCGAACCACGGTCATCAAAACAAACATCTACCGACAAACCCAGGCCAGCACCCCCCTCAGGCTATCAACCCTTGGTTATGTGCCTACCCATAAGTTTATCAGGAAGCCTACCGACTGGCGAGTGGGCAACGTAGAACACTTCTCAGAAGGCATCCGGTCTTACCCAGCCTTTAACTGGTGTGACTGAGGGGTAATTCGTTGTCGGATTTTATACTCTTGCCTAGAAACAATCGCAGACATTTAGGTGTGGATATGTGTGTGTGTATATGTGAGTGTATATAAGTGTGTTTGTAGGGTAGGAAGTAAGACGGACAGAAGAATTAAAGAAAAACACCCATCCGAGCGCTGGAATCGAACCAGCTATATTTAGATTGCCAGGCAGGTGACTAACCCATCAGACCACCGCGGCCGGCTCATCCGCCGAACAATTCTGATTTGACACCCAATGACTACCCTTTTTGTTCCCGTCTGTAAAAAATAAACTACGCAGTCAACAATTTTCGACGCCAGAAGAAGTGGTTGATGCGTGCAAAATAAAAGTTTTGAAGATACCTCAATCGGAATGAAAAAAGGGTGATAAAAATTGGTTTAAACGTATGCAAAAGTCTATCAATTACTGCGGAGAATATTTGAAAACCATTTTCAATGATAAATATTTGTTTTTATTTATTATTCCGGATATTTATTATTCCGGATATTTATTATTCCAGAAAATCATTTTATTGATTTATGCACTGTTTTAGAGTTACTGGATTCTTGAACTTAGCCCATTATACACAACTGAATAGAAACATAACTTTCGGTTAAAAGAAAATTATTAATTTTTCACAAAAATGGACTTACACTTTATTCTGGAGATTCAGATACATCCATTCCTGATTATATTGAGTTTGAGTATTTTGAGTATTTTTATAACGCATCAAAATTCTCGGTAAAATGTATTTTAATTAATATTAATTTTTTAAGAAATAATTTTTTAGGTCGTCGTATAATTCATATAAGTTTGGACTGCGCAGTATCACGAAGACAAAGCATCCACTCAGCTGTTCGGATTAGTTAAGATACGAGGTGTGACTATTAAATAACGAGACCGACGCTGTAAAACATTTTATTTTGATTTCATACATATTTACTTATTTTCACCTGCAATATAAACCCCTCCCCTATCCCTACACCGCTCCATGCGAATCTTCCATTGTTCGAAACAGTACTGGAATTATTCTTCTATCATCTCCTTCAGAACGGGTGCCGCTTTCTCTTTCACATCTTTAACGGACTCAAATCTTGTTCCTTTTAAATATATCAGCAAATATTAATATCTAAAAATGTCCACTATATTTAAAATTGTATGTATAACAATTGTTTCGACACACAGTGCCTTTTTCAAATACAAACTATGTTAAACTATTCTGAAAAACTGTAGCCTAGTTTGTATTTAAAAAAAACACTGTGGGTCGAAACAATTGTTATACATAGAATTTTAAATATAGCGGATATTTTTAGATAATAATCTTTGCTTATTTATTTAAAATGAATTTTCATCAAATATCGGGCACCTCAATTAAATTTACTTGTTCCTTTTAATGCAGATTTCACCTTCGGAAACAGACAAAGTCGCATGATGCAAGATCCGGCGAATAAGGCGAAAGGTCTAATATGGGGATGCTGTACTTGGCTAGAAACCTCTTGACAGACAATGCGGAATGAGCCGGGGCATTGTGTTGGTGGAAAACCGATGGTTTGTCCTTCCACAATTTGAGTCGTTTTTGAAACTTGAAAACTAAACTTGAAGAGATTTACTACTAAACACCAAATCACTTTTTTTTTTGAACTGCTAGACGAACCTTTCGCTAACCATGTTAGCATCATCAGGAGATGATTTAATTTCAGATCCAGATTAAATCATCTCCTGATGATGCTAACATGGTTAGCGAAACCTGCGTCGAGCAGTTCAAAAAATAAAAAAATGATTTGGTGTTTAGTGGTAAATCTCTTCAAGTTTAGTATTTCACACCAAAGGTACCAATAGAAGAATTAGCTTGAAAACGCTTAAACCATTCAAAAAAACGTGCACGCCATAAACATTCATTGTAATACATTTTTTTCAATAAATTATAAGTTTCAGTAGCGGTTTTTTCAAGTTTCAAGTGAAATTTCCCAACAATTCGTTACTCTATTGTTACACTTAGCATTTTTCCGGCAACAAAACAACGCTAATGCGAACGAAGGCTACGGCTATATGGATTTGTTTAGAGAAGCAAGAGGTACTGCATTCGAAAGAGAAAGCTTCACGTTAAACAGCTGTCGGTTTTGCATGCGTACTTCTTCAGCCAGTCTCGTTATTTAATAGCCACACCTCGTATTCTATAGTTCTAGAAGATTACCAAAAGAAAAAGAGTTAAAATTTTCGAAAACAGTGATATCATAAAAAGTTTGAAAAATGGAGTGTTATTTATCTTACAAAGAAGTATGATATTGCTTAATCAATTTTTACACAAGTAAAAATATTATTAAAGGAAAGATATTAAGCTTAACATTCAAGTGTATAAATATTAAACAATTAAATTTAAGCAACATATTTTGCCGAAATTCTGAAAGAAACAGATGGACTTTGGGCAGGTGGATACAAAAATTTAAAGACAAGTTTGACATTAGCTTAAATTTTTTGGTCCAGATGGACAAAAAAAGGTTATCGAATGGACACGTTACGGAACGGAAGATAAGATCAAGAGAAGACGACCTACCCGATGTACGGATGATTTAAAACGATGATCAAATAAATTAGGCTGTAATTGCACAAGATAGAGAAAATTTGAAAATATCTGGAGGAGGTCTAAGTTCGACATCGGAGAATTTGTGGCTATATGATAATAATGATGACGGAGCTCGGTGCGAAAGCATAAAATGGAGCCCCCACCTTGTCTTATATTTTTTATTACGATAAAAAAAATGTGAATAAACGTTTATTTAAAATGATTAATAAATTGTATTACAGAAGTATAAATAAACTATAATTGAATAATATTTTAAATAAATACTTAGATGTTCATATATAATATAAAGTACATGAAAAATCACAAAAAACTAGTTACTTTATAAATAAATAATTAAAATTCTCTTACTACTGTACTGTACGTTTTTTTAATAGATATAATAGCTATAGATGTAATAGATATAAAGTTTGTACATCTCTCATTTCCATCGATGATCTTAAATAAGATTTAATTAGTTTTAGTTTCGAGAAACTGCGTTCATAAGACGCTACCTATAGGGAAAGCGTGAGTAAAATTCGTAAAGCAATTTCTATATTAGGATACGCATCCTGTATTTAATATGTGTGTATCAGTTGTAGCAGGTCCAATGAAGAAGGATTTATAATATCTTTGTCATATAATACGTGCGATTGTATTTTAAAACTATCTATTTCTGCACAACATCCCGTAGGAACCAAATCTTGATAATATTTATTTTCTAAATTAATTGCATATTTTTTTAAACTCTCTGTTGATATATTTTTTAAGCTTCTGTCTGTTCAAACGTTAAAATCGCTACAAACTTCATTCACGGTTTCAAACCTCCAATTTAATTGCGTAATAATGCTATCAAAAATAAGATTTATGTTCCTTTTAAATTCGTCTTCGTACGTTAACACGTAGCTTTCGTCCGAAGCTATTTCATCGGGCATAATTTTAACTTTTCGTTTTCGACGCATAGGAAATGAACTTTTTTGTTATAGCTTTTGAAATATTTTTTGCTTTTAAAAAAATATCTTCTACTAGTTTTGATCTTAATCCATTTATAGATAATTTTAAGCGGTATAACATTTTGGATGCATCATCTAAAGATATATTTTTTTGTGAACAAAAGTTTGCGCTATCAATATACACTATATTCCGATAGGAAAACGCCCGTACTTATTTGCATAGGTTACATTACAATTTCGGCAAAAAACCATCATGAATATTCTCTCTTGACTCTCAACTCTCAAAAAATTAAAAGACGGATAAATTGATAACACTGGGGAACAGCAATTTTGTTGATTTGGATCTGTGACTTGTTTTTGACTAATTTTTCATCTCTGAATTCAAAAATATTCACAGTTTTTCTCTATCACGTCAAGTTCTTAAGCTATAGCATACCCCTCATTTTACCTTAAAAGTGTACATACGAAAGGAAATAAGGGGAGATCTGACCAAATAGATTAGAATATTTTATTCATACAGAGGTTAACATATTATTAAAAGTTAAATTGTGTTTATACAAAAAATAAATAAAAGATATTATGGTAAAAATTTCTTCTTGTAGCTTTTCCTGGAGTGTTCAGTTTGTGGACATTCTCGCTTGATGCTCCAACAGTAGTAAGCCATCATATTGACATCCCATCTACCTTGATACAGCGCTTCCATAACCTTTAGATCTTGGCGGAATCGCTCGCCCTGTTCATTACTAACAGCACCAAGATTGGGAAGCTGGGAAGTTAGCAAGATGACTATGTAAGAAATGCCGTTTGATGCTCATGTTGCATCCAAGCTTTTTAAAGCTCTCCAAGAGTTGTTGAACAATTTCGATGTAGTTCGGGGCTCGTGTATTTCCAAGGAAGTCTTTAACAATATTTTTAAAAGCCAACCAAGCATTCCTTTCAAGTTCGGTCATTGTTTCAGAGAAATTTTCATCTTTAACGAGTTGCCGAATCTGTGGACCATCAAACACACCAGCCTTTATCTTTTCATATGACAGGCTAGGCAATGCCGAAATAATATACTTAAAGCAGTCTCCTTCAATTGACAAAGCCTTAACAACTTGTTTCATGAGACCTAGTTTTATATGCAAAGGCGGAAATACAATGTTTTTCTGTCGACAAGTGGCTGATTTAAAATGTTTGGATCACCAGGTCTTAGGTCAGATCTTGGCGGCCAGTTCGATTGCACCCAATGCTTCTCACGAGCTCTGCTGTCTCACATGCACAAAAAACAGGGATACTTGGTATACCCTCGTTGCTGGCCAAGAAGGAAACAGAGCATGTTAAGGTCAACACAGATGATCCATTGGTGCATGTTATATTGCAACAAGTGAATGACTTTCTTTATGTCGCCATATTCTTCACGCAAAGAAACTGAATGACCTATTAGGACTGAACCGTATAAATTTCCATTATGTAGGAGAACACACTCCACCTACGCTTTGAGCTATCTATAAACAATCGCCATTCAGTTGCGTTATAGTTAGAAATGGCCAATTCTTTTATTAAACCTTTACAAATCCGTCGATAGTAAGTGCCGATAGTAAGTGACTTTAGCTCCTTTGTCAAGCAAATTTTTTTCGTGCAGTCATGATGCTAATAATTCCGATGCTTTTTTGGATAGTCCCAAATCTCGTGCTAAATTGTTTAATTCATGTTGATGGAATCCTTTACGAACAGAATCATTGGAAACTTTGAATTCTTCGTCAATGGAGTCACTTCGATCTTTACTTGATTCACATTCTTGTATTTCTAAAGAAGGTAATTCTTGAAAAACTGGCACTGGAATTTCAGCTGAATGAGGCACAGTGCGTATGGCTGACGGTAAACTAGGGTACACAATTTTATGTTTGTTTTTCTTGTTGAATCCTGATGTTTTCACTATGCAAAAGTAACAATCACTTAAGTGATCTTTGGACTCTCGCCAAACCATTAGTATACCAAACGAAAGTTTATTACGTGTTCTCTTCGTCCACATTCGTAAACTCTCTACACACTGCTTGCACACTTTATGAGGGACCCATGATTTATCTTGGTCACCTATTTTCACTTTAAAATAAGCAAAATAGGTTTGCCTGACAAATGTACTACTATTAGTCCGTTGAATGGGGATGGTAAAACTGCCACATATATAACAAAATGAATCAGGGCTATTTAAGCCCTTACGACGAGAACTACCAGAGACAGACATAACGAAAATCTGTATTTGTTATGTATACTTCGACTTCACTATATCAGAGCGACACATACCCGCGTACTTTAGCATCTCATGCGTAACTGACTGAACTAATTTTGGATGACGCAACGTCACTCACGCCCCCACTCCTAGGTCGAAGAAGGTTCGCCGGTAGGAGAGCAGTAGTGACTTGTGTGATTCGCCAAGCTTAGTCGGATGCGCAACAACTGTAGAGAAAAAACTTGACGTGATAGAAAAAAAAACTAAATAAAGTTTTGGAATTAGCTTGTCAATTTACGTATAAAACAGCTTAAATATCGAAGTCAACAGAAATTATTTTTCAAATTGTTCCCCAGTGTAATCAATTTGATTTAATAACGCTTCTGCACCAGTTTTTGTATCAAAATTCCATTTTATATCTTCGGACATTTCCTTTAATAACTTATAAACATTTATAATTTGTTAATTAAGACAAATTGTAACCATTTTTTTAGAAGACCATCTAGTTTTACAAAAAGGGTTGCAAAAAGGATTACAAAACTAAAAGTTTTTGCAACCCTTTTAAAGTTTTGTTTGAAATCAATCTTAACTTATTCCACCGCACAGTACAACTCGAAAAAAAGTAAATATTCTTTCCACACTTCCAAAAAATGTTACTGTGCGCCAACGAGGTTTAAAGTGTGTGATGCACATGGAACATGCCTTGCAAATTCGTTCATATTTTTAATATGTGCTTGAACACCTTAGAATTTCTCTACCATGTTAGCACCGTTGACGTATCTCTGACCTCTGCAGTTTTTAATATACTAATCCATCTGATGTTATCTTGTTAATAATATTATTGTTCAATCCAATTCCAGATTTGTTTATAGTTTCAATAAAATGTATAAAACTTTCTTCTATTGAACAATTTCCATCCTTTATTTTCACATATCGTATTATTTGTGACATTTGTTCTTTCCAAGAAATATCAGGTGTACAGTCGTATAATATAGAATAATATTTTGCATCCTTTATTGCTTCAAGTATGACTTTCCGTACCTTATTTCCGATTATATTAATTATTTCGTGCTGTATTTGTCCCGAAAAATAAGAAATTGTGTTCTTTTCGTTTTGAACATTTTTTTATATGTTCTGCAATAATAGTATTATAGTGGCTAATTAATTCAATTGTATGATCAAAAAAATTCCACAAGATGGATTTCTATTTTCAACTTTAATTAAATTTTGGTTACTATCATCTATTGTCTTGTTATTAAGTAATCTTTTTTCCAACTCGTTCCAAAGAAAATAACACCTTTTATGATCCTGGCTATTCTCGTGTTCTTGAATTCGCGGATTTAACTGTCGTCAATTAGTGAACCCTACATTTCTATTTGCAAAATTGGTTTTGCAATTTTTGGAAAATAATAAACAACAAAAACAAAATAAAGCATCTTGTGATATATTGTACATAAGCGATATATGTTTAACTTTATTCCCATTGGGTAAATTTTTGAAATAACATTTATTATTAAAGCTCCTTTCAATACAACTGGATAATTATTCTACATATTTTGTACAGGACCATGTGTAACTAACACGCATCTTATTTTATCTGAGACAGATGGTCATGTGCCAGGATCATAATATTTAAATTGTATTTGTTCATTATTATCCCCACCCTCTTCGTTATCTTCGTTATCTTCGTTATCTTCTGTATTTTTATTTTTCTCAACTTCAACAATGTCATTTTGTTTTTCTTGTTTCATTTCTTCATGACAAACCTTTTCTTCAAACTCTGCTGCTTCCTCTGTATTGGCTTCAGTTTTCACGTTAATCTCAATCTCTCCATCATCTTTTTGTATTATATTGTTGTCATTTTCAGAGTTAGTATTCCTTATCTCTTCTTTTGGCTAACTGGAACTCGAAAACCATTTTTGTAAATTACTACTAGCAGCTAATTGTTATCGTTTTTCTTTACTCATTTTTTTTTCCTTCAAATTTTAAGAAAGAAGATAACAAATGTAAATTATTTATATTATGTATAATAAGATTAATTTGCTAACTTTAAGAAATAACAGAAGCAAATTAAGTTTTAACTAATTTGAAATTACATACAAATTAGAAAATATATTAAACGACACCGCATTATTTTTTCTTTAATTATTTAAATAAATTGAATGATACTGACTTGAAATAAATGTATGAATATATTACTTTTTCACTATAACCACTCACTCTAACTTACACACACTTAAATATTCTCAAAAAAGGAATGTAAAATGTAAGAAATTGTATTCTGATGTGTGTGACTCTACTATATGAATACAAGGTTGAACTGAAAAATTATCTTTGGAATATATTGGAAAATCATAGAATTATACAAAATGATATGCATTTCGGTGCCTGGTACCAGAGCACCGCTCGCACCACCCACGCTACGGCTAGGAATGATGATTATTTTTAGTATTACCTTAAATTTAAATATCAATTAATTTTAACTTAATAAAGCAATTGTCTTTTTCATAATAAAAAGCACTAGGTAGGTGTATATATATATATATATATATATATATATATATATATATATATATATATATATATATATATATATACAGCAATATGTTTAACATTTTATTGTAATATAGGAAAAGCATATATTAAGAATATTTCAGGTTTCCAGTTCCCTTAACAGTTCAAATATGATCCGTATAATAAGTTTACGTCTCCATATTTTATAGGCAAATAAACCTTCATCACTCGCAGTCGGAAAGCGCCGAAATTCGCAGCAACGTTGCAGGATGCGGCCAAAAGGAGTGCCTGGAAACGAGCGCCGTCTCCTGAGGACGGCAGCTTTGCAGACTAAGAGCGCTGTGGTATTAAACTTTCACGACTATCTCTAATGCAAACTATCTAGCGAAAGGTCCCGGCCATATTGAAAAATTTATGCCGCTAGGCGGCGCTCCAGGCGCCGTTTCTTTTATTGTGGGAGTTATGGTGAATGTCGTCGCAGGATTAAGGAGATGGGTCTGCACGGACTCTGTTTGAGAAAGGGTTTTGCCACTTCTCATAACCGAGCAAATACTGCTGTTTTACGGAAAGGTGGTATCGATGTTCTCGACCATATAGACTTTAAAATTGCAATTGAATATATTGATATAACACTTTACACTTATACTAATGAATAGTATAAATCGAATAAAGAGAATAGAATTTAAAAAAGAAGAAAATGTAAGGTCTCAAATGCGGTCAGATCTGTCAGGAGACTTCGCCTGTGCACTATATAAGGAGAGCTTAAGAAGCCCTGAAATGAGTAGCTCTGGAAAAGTTGTCAAATTTTTCTTTTACATTCAGAAATCATACACATCGCAGGGGGGCGGGGTGAGGAGTTGAGGTATTTTAAGCAGTAAAAGTTTTAATGTAAAAGAAAAACTTGATAAACATTTTTAGAAAAGAACGCCGTGTACGTTAAGAACGTTCACAGTCAAATGTCTATATAAAGAACACCCAGATGGAACAAATAAAATAATTCAAATATGTGGAATCAACAGCAAAGAGTTGTATGCTCAACTGAAGTCAACATCAGAATAAGTCAACAATCACAGTTGATATTGTGCCTCTGGAAGAAGACGAACGTATCCATCAAAATTAAACTTCGCCTCTTTCGGACGCCTCTTCTACGAATACTTATGTATGTCTTAAAAAATTTTTTATAAAAAATATTATTGATGAAATGCAAACAACGAAAATTATTTCTTTTAAATAAATAAATATGGCTAAGAGGTATTTTAAAATATTGTTGTTGTTCAGGAAGCAAAGCGACTAATGAAAATCTAGAAACTAAAAAAAGAGAAAAACTAATAAACTGAAAACACACGGAGAACAAATATCGATGACCTATTTAGGGAAAGTTTTAATACCATTTTTAGTCACAAATAATACCACCTTTAAATAATTCAACATGTAACAAGTAACTGAAGTAATAACTTCGTATTTGTGATACAATATATACCGAAAATGTACCTGACATGATACGCAGTTGCTTTTTTTTTTTAATGTAAGCACTGATATGCCAATTCACATGAAAAATATTTTCGGCGACAAAAAAAATGTTCTACTGGAAAGGCGTTTTACCTTATCGTGTTTTTTAACAGTTATTTTTTCTTGTCTATAAAGAGAAGTTAATTATTTCTAAAATATGAAGTTCTAGGTGTTCTTAACGGCTAGTGGTCACGCTAAATGACATATTTCCCGGAAAACTGGAAATAATGACCTTGTAATGGTAACCACATTTATTTAAAAATATTAACTGAGAATAAAAGAAATTTTTGCAAAAATAAAAAAAAATCTTTAATTATGAACTGCTAGAGCTCAAGTTAATGTGAATTGTAAATTCTTAAACTATTAGAACTAAAACTATTAAATGATAAACATTGCAAAAAAGCCTGGAATCAACAGGTACAAAGAATGGAACTCAATAGATTAGCGAATATTTGGTAGAACATTAAGCCACACAGTAGAACATCGCCTAAAGAAAACAGGATAGCTGCCTAATAATAACAATAACTAAAATGGAATAGAAGGATATACAAACACAAGAAATTCGAGTCAAACAAAGCAGAAGACAAACAATGGATCGAAAATCTATCCGAATTGACCGACATACAGGTTGGAGTAAAAGAACGTTTTCCATTTTAAATTAAAATTTATTATTTTTTATTTAACATATTTTGTCTTTTGTACTTAAGAATAAGCTAAAAATTAAAAAAGTATTTTGGAACTGAAGCGGCATTAACCTGCAGAATGAAACTTATTTTCAAAATAGAATAAGCATTATTGCAGGCTTATCAACTCACCAATTTATTTACTACATTCATCTACTTATTAACATTATCAACCCAGCGTGGATTTCTAGGAATTTTGATCGTTAGAGATGGTCATTCCAAATGCACAATGCGTAAATTGGTAGTTCAATTTTTAGAAACTGGATCTATGGGTAATGTTAAAAGGCCAGACGGACCACGTACAAAAAGATCAACTGAAATCATCAAACGTATAAAGGACAGTGTTGGAGAAACTCCAGGAACCGTCAACCCGATGATGGCTGGCTCAACTGGGAGTAATGCAATGGTCCCAAGAGCGTATTTCAAAACAAGATCTCCATATGCCCCCATATAAAATTCAGCGAGTGCTGAAAGAGCTTAAAGATCTTCAGTTGCAATTAAAATTGTGCCTATTTTCACTAAATGGATTTGTTGATAAATGGTTGGGTGTCCATTCTGGACAATTGCAACCAAGAGACTATGTGCCGTGGACGAAATTAGAAATGCGGTCATATTGAATGGCCAGAATTGGATCATATTCATGTATATGAAGCATATTTCTAGTAACCTTCAATTTTGGGCGATCAAAAAACCATCAACGTAAAATTTCAGAAAATGTATATGCGATTTAACATCTAACAACATAGGTTTTTGAAAGTTAATAAATCCACCCTACCGCTGGTTTAAGCTGATGATATACATCTCTGATCAGCAGAACAAGAATAATAATAATAATAATAATTATAATAATAATAACTGTTCACAGCCCTACTCAATGAAAAAATCTACCAACATTGTGATAAAAACAACATTTTTGAAGAAGAACAGAAAGGATGTATAAGAGCAAGTATGGGCTGCAAGGAACAATTGACGATCGATGCTGTAGTTCTTGAGCAAGCGCGAAAAAGAAAACGCAACTTAAATATCTGCTATATAGACTACAAGAAAGCATTCGATAGTGTCCCTCACGATTGGCTGGTTGAGGTTCTGAATTTCTATAAAATTAGCCCCCAGATTATTAATTCTTTAAAGTGCCTGATGGGGAAGTGGAAAACGAATCTTTTTGTCGGCCAACAATGCATTGCTGCTACAAATATCGAGAGGGGAATTTTTCAGGGAGATTCCCTTTCTCCAATTTGGTTCTGTTTAGCATTGAACCCTTTGTCCACATTACTCAACAACAGCAATATTGGATATAAACTTAACATGAGGAATCCAAGAAAGCTCTCTCATCTACTATATATGGATGACCTTAAATTATATGGAGAAACTAGAGAAAAATTAAACTCATTGAGAAAAACGGTTGAAACATTCAGTAGGGATATCAGAATGTCATTCGGACTGGACAAATGCTCTACCATTAGTATACAGAAGGGAAAGGTTCAGAGTCAACATTCAACACTTTGTAACATACAACAACTAGAACCAGAAGAGTCCTACAAATATTTAGGAATACCCCAAAAGCATAAACTTGATCTTAACCAGTTAAAGAAGGACTTTTCCACTCTATACCAAAAGAGACTTACAAAACTTTTAAACACCAAACTGAACGGAGGAAACCTCATTAGAGCGATCAACGGTTGGGCGGTGCCAACTCTGACATATTCTTTTGGCATAGTTAAATGGTCAGAAACTGACCTTGATGAGCTCGATAGGTTGACGCGCCGAACATTGACAAAGTTCCGATGCCTGCATCCAAACTCATCTACGAAAAGACTATACATCCCAAGAAAGTTGGGGGGTAGAGGCCTTGTAAACGTAAAAAATCTCTGTCTCAATCAAGAAAATAGAATGAGAAAACACTTCCTTGATTCAAACAGTACGTTAATGAAATTGATTGCAAATGAGGATCGGGGTTTCACCCCACTGAACCTAAATAAACAAAATCGTATTGATAGCAGAACAACACTCACGGACTGTGTTCGAGAATGGAAAGGACAAACATTGCACGGAAGGTTTCCTAAGTCACTCGAAGATGACACCATTGACGAACAATTGTCTCTAAGTGGCTGACCGATGGACTCTTGTACCCAGAAACAGAAGGTTTCGCGATATCTATTCAAGATAGGGTAACAAGAACAAAAAACTATGGAAAGCACATACTGCATTTGGACGTAATCGATAAGTGCAGGAAATGCGGTACTTTGGGGGAAACAATTGAGCACCTTATTGGCGGTTGCCCGGCCCTTGCTCCTAATGCTTATTTAGGACGGCATAATCAGCTGGCAAAAATTACTACATCAACAAATTGCAAAAAAATACTCGCTATTAGAAAATGCACCTCCTCCATATTATAAGTACTCGCCTTCTCCTGTACTTGAATCATCCGATACCTTTCTTTACTGGGACAGACCAATCACTACTGATCGAACGGTTGATTATAACAGGCCGGATATTGTTCTAATCAACAAAAAGGACAAGAGGGCTTTTATAATTGACATCTCAGTGCCACTATCTCACAACATTAGAAAAACTGAGATAGAAAAATCCACAAAGTATGAAAATCTGGCATACGACTTGAAGAACCAGTGGAAACTGAGTAAGGTAGATGTAGTGCCCTTCGTTATATCCGCCGAAGGCCTGATAAGTAAGAGATTTTCAAAGAACCTCGAGAGCCTCGGGATCTCGAGATCGATTCCCATAGTGGGACAGCGTGCCGTGCTCTTGCAGACGTGTCACATCGTTCGTAAGATATTATGCTAGGGTGAGAGGAGCTGAATTGCTTTTTCATCTTGGCATTGGAATACCGGCCAGCATGAGCTGAGATTCTACAGTAAGGATGAGCAGAATAATAATAATAATAATGGCAACGAATGGCAACGAAAAAGGTACCCGAGCAACAATTTGAAAATCAAAGACTCGCACCACCGAGCACTTCATCACAAGATCAGTGCAGAATGCAGATTAATAATGAAATGGAAGACGGAAATGTCCCGGTTCTTGCTGGGTCGCCCCCCATAAGGAGGGCTGCCACTAGAACTGAACGCACTCCACGTATCAGATGGACACGCGATATGAATATTGAGGTAATGCGTACCTACTATTACGTGAATCAGTGCGGAGATAAGCCGCTTCCTGGATGGAGAACTGCACTCTATCAAGAATATAAGAAGAGGTTCCCTGGAACTCGGCTGTCTGAGCAAAACTTAGCCGACCGTAAAAATATAATTTTAAATAAAAAGTATCTCACCGAAACAGAACTAATGAATGTCAAGAGAGAAGTTGGTAATGAATTACACCAGAACGTTACATATCAGCAACATGAAGAAGATAATATAGGCGTCCTCACCTTAACCACAGAGGCCCAGCCTATAGAACAAACTCCTAATTTTCCACCGGAGGCCTCACCGTCTAGCAATGAGGAAGTGACCTTACAACAGAACTTGTCTAATGTACGAGAGAAGTTTTACAGTAATTTGGCCCATTTTATTGGGTCAAATCCACTAAATAGACCAAAAATTCCAATACTGCGAAATATTACAAAAGCTCGTATTACTCTAATGCAGATCAATAAAGTTCTGGAATCACATCTGGCTGGGATACTAGATCTGTGTGATATACATCTTGCGTTATACTGTGCAGCAGTGACTGCGATCGAAATTTCAGCCCAAAAAACATACACCCCCAGTGCGAGCAGGCATAATTTCCAGAAAAATACGCCTGCCTGGAAAACACGCCTTGAAAATAATATCGATGATTTTCGAAGGAAAGTCGACGTCAGATTCAGAATTCATAAATAGTCAAAAGAAATTTTATAGAGAGCTCGAACAAGGCAGTAGCAGGTCAAAACTTGAGAATGTGGACATGTCCTCCTTTGCAGAATATTGGCAATCGGTTTGGAAAAGATCAGATGACTATGAAAAAGCGGCACCTTGGATTAAAACAATTGAACAGCACACAACTGCTCTCCCAGAAATGGAGTTTAACGATTTCACGGCGACTGACATTTGCACCGCCGTCAAGAAAACTCATAACTGGAAAGCTCCTGGACCAGATGGACTACATAACTTCTGGATTAAAAACTTTACGGCGGTCCACCGCCCACTTGCTAGTGCATTTAAAGAGGTAATGATAAATCCTGATACTTTCCCGAATTTTTTAATGGAAGGCAATACATATCTTCTGTACAAAAAGGGTGATGCTAAGCAACCCAATAACTACAGACCCATCACGTGTCTCTCAGTATTTTATAAATTGTTGACAGCCCTAATCAATGAAAAAATTTACAAACATTGTGATGAAAACAATATTTTTGAAGAAGAGCAGAAAGGATGTATAAGAGCAAGTATGGGATGCAAGGAACAGCTAACGATCGATGCTGTAGCTCTCGAACAAGCGCGGAAAAGAAAACGCAACCTAAACATCTGCTATATAGACTACAGGAAAGCCTTCGATAGTGTTCCACACGATTGGTTACTAGAAGTCCTGAAGATTTATAAAATAAGCCCTCCCATCATTAACTCCTTAAGGTGCTTAATGGGGAAATGGAAAACAAATCTCTTTATCGACCAACAATGCATTACAACTGCGAATATCGAGAGAGGTATTTTTCAGGGGATTCCTTTTCTCCAGTTTGGTTTTGTCTAGCCCTAAACCCTATGTCTACATTACTGAACAACAGTAATATAGGATATAAACTAAACATGAGGAATCCACGAAAGCTCTCGCACCTACTATATATGCATGACCTTAAACTCTATGGAGAAACTAGAGAAAAACTAAACTCCTTAATAAAAATGGTCGAAGAATTTAGTAGGGATATCAAGATGTCATTCGGACTTGATAAATGCTCTACCATTAGCATCCAAAAAGGAATAGTCAACAATCAACATTCAACACACTGTAACATACAACAACTGGCACCAGAAGAATCGTATAAATATTTAGGTATACCTCAAAACGAGAAATTTAACCATAGCCAGTTAAAGAAAGACTTTTCTACTATGTACGAAAAGAGGCTTACAAAACTTTTAAATACCAAACTGAACAGTGGAAACCTGATTAGAGCGATCAATGGATGGGCAGTGCCAACTCTGACCTATTCCTTTGGTATTGTTAAATGGTCAGAAACAGACCTTGATGGACTGGATAGATTAACACGTCGAACATTGACAAAATTCCGATGTCTGCATCCAAATTCATCTATGAAGCGACTGTACATTCCAAGAAAGTTGGGAGGCAGAGGCCTCGTGAACATTAAAAACCTTTGTCTGAACCAGGAGAGTAAGATGAGAGAACGCTTCATTAATTCAAGCAGCACGCTAATGAAGTTGGTTGTTAAGGAGGACCGGGGTTTCACCCCGTTGAACCTAGATAAATTGAATCGTGTTGATGGTAGAACAACACTTACGGATTGTGTCCGTGAATGGAAATAACAGACACTGCATGGACGGTATCCAAAGTCACTCGAGGATGATACCATTGATGGACCATTGTCTCTAAAATGGCTGACCGATGGGCTGTTGTACCCAGAAACAGAAGGTTTTGCGACATCTATTCAAGATAAGGTAGTAAGAACACGGAACTATGAAAAGCATATACTACACATGGATGTTGTCGACCGATGTAGGAAGTGCGGTATAGTGGGGGAAACGATTGAACACCTTATCGGTGGGTGTGCAGTTCTAGCCCCTAATGTTTATTTAGGAAGACATAATCAGCTGGCGAAAATTATACATCAGCAAATTGCATTAAAGTATTCGCTAGTAGATAACGCACCTGCTCCATATTATAAGTACTCACCTTCTCCCGTATTGGAATCATCTGATTCAATCCTTGGGACAGATTCAATTCATACTGGGACAGACCAATCACAACAAATCGAACGGTCGATTATTATAGACCAGACATTGTTCTAATTAGTAAAAAGGAGAAAAGGGCTTTTATAATTGACATCGCATGCCACTCTCTCATAATATCAGGAAAACCGAGTTGGAGAAAACGACTAAGTATGAAAACCTTGCGTACGATTTGAAAAACCAGTGGAAACTGCATAAGGTAGAGATAGTGCCTTTCGTTATATCCGCCGAAGGCCTAATAAGTAAGAACTTTTCAAAAAATTTGAAGAACCTTGGTATCTCAAAATCGATTGCCATAATGGGACAACGTGCAGTGCTCTTGCAGACGTGCCACATTGTTCGTAAAATTTTATGCTAAGTGAGAGGAGTTGAATTGCTTTCTCATTTTGGCATTGTAATATAGACCAGCTTAGGCTGAGATGCTGAATTCAGTACGAGGATAATAATAATAATAATAATAATAATAATAATAATAATAATAATAATAATAATAATAATAATAATAATAATAATAATAATAATAATAATAATAATAATAATAATAATAATAATAATAATAATAATAAAAGGCAGGGGGCGGTTAGTCCGCTTGGTGAGTGGCGCCACCACCTTCCCGAGCTGAGAGGAGTAAACCTCTGAAAAAAAAATCCCCAAGCTTAAGGTGGAAATCCATCGTGCCGAGGAGCTGAATGGCACAGGGTTAAAGTGTCTCTAACGATGTCTCCGGATACCAAGCGCCCTCCGGTAGTAAATAGCTTTCCCATGGTAAATCGGGGCTCTGCCTTGGGTGACCGTTTTTCCCTTGAACCCAAATATATCTATGGCGAATAAAATACATAATATTATACAAGGCGGTAGGGTTTTGCGGACAAGAACCCTTCGGAACCGTCGGGAGGATTTGTCCGGGGTTGGTGAATCTGGAGCGAGTGGCGGTTCCCAACTCTATGGCACCACAAGAATGGCAATGAAAGAGGCACTCGAACAACAATTAGATCATCTAAGTCTAGCAACACCAAAGACTTTACTACAAAATCAACAGAGAGCGGAAATTAATAATGGAGTAGAAGATCAAGATACCCCGGTACTTGCTGGCTCGCCCCTAATAAGGAAGGCTGTCACTAGGACCGAACGCACTCCACGTATCAGATGGACACGCGAAATGAATATTGATGTAATGCGTGCCTATTACTACGTAAACCAGTGCGGAGATAATCCGCTCCCTGGATGGAGGCATGCACTCCACCAAGAATATAAAAAGAGGTTCCCTGAAACTCAGCTGTCGGAACAAAACTTAGCCGACCGTAAAAATGTAATTCTAAGGAAAAACTATCTAACCGAATCGGAATTAATGAACATCAAGAGAGAAATCGGTAATGAACTACATCAAAACATTACATATCAACAACATAAAGAAGATACTATAGACGTTCTTAACTCGAATACAGAGGAGAAACAAGTAGAACAAACTCAAAATGTATCACCAGAAGCATCATCGTCTAAAAATGAAGAATCAATCTCGCAACGTAACTTTTCTAACATACGAGAGAAGTTTTACAGCAATTTGACCAGTTTTACTGGCTCAAACCCACTGAATAGACCAAAAATTCCAGTAATGCGTAATATTGCAAAATCACGTATTACTCTAATGCAGATTAATAAAGTTTTGGAATCACATCTATCTGGGATGACAGATTTAAGCGATATACATCTTGCATTATATTGTGCAGCAGTGACTGTCATCGAAATTTCAGGTCAAAAGACTTACACCCATAATGCGGCTGGTCGTAGTATCCAGAAAAATACACCTCTCTGGAAAACGCGCCTTGAAAACAATATCAATGAGTTCCGGAGGAAAGTTGACATTATCTCAGAGTATCTTTCTGGTAATCAGTCAAATAAAGTAGCGAGAAAAGCAAAAATAATTGCCAATAAATCTGGCATTGACTTCGATGATTCAAACCTGACAGAAAAATTGTTGGATCTAAAAGATCGGTTTAGGCAAAAAGCTAAATCGAAAGGAGCCAGGCTAGCAAGATATAATGAACTAGAAAAGCGAAAACATCAAAATTCAGTATTTGCAAACAGCCAAAAGAAATTTTATAGAGAACTCGAAGCAGAAGGTAACAGCAAGTCAGAACTTAAGAATATCGATGTGTCTTCCTTTGCGGAATATTGGAGATCGGCTTGGAAAAAATCAGACGGCTACGAAAAATTGGCTACTTGGGTTAAAACCATTCAAGAACAGACAAATGCTCTCCCAGATATGGAGTCTAACGATTTCACAGAGATTGACATTTGCACTGCTGTCAGGAGGACTCATAACTGGAAGGCGCCTGGACCAGATGGATTGCATAACTTCTGGATTAAAAGCTTTACAGCCGCCTATCCCGTACTTGCAAATGCATTTAAAGAGGTTTTAATAAATCCAGACACTTTCCCTGACTTTCTAATGGAGGGCAATACATACCTACTGTTCAAAAAAGGGGACGTTAAGCAACCCAATAACTACAGACCAATCACATGTCTGTCAGTGTTATATAAACTATTCACAGCCCTACTCAATGAAAAAATCTACCAACATTGTGATAAAAACAACATTTTTGAAGAAGAACAGAAAGGATGTATAAGAGCAAGTATGGGCTGCAAGGAACAATTGACGATCGATGCTGTAGTTCTTGAGCAAGCGCGAAAAAGAAAACGCAACTTAAATATCTGCTATATAGACTACAAGAAAGCATTCGATAGTGTCCCTCACGATTGGCTGGTAGAGGTTCTGAATTTCTATAAAATTAGCCCCCAGATTATTAATTCTTTAAAGTACCTGATGGGGAAGTGGAAAACGAATCTTTTTGTCGGCCAACAATGCATTGCAGCTACAAATATCGAGAGGGGAATTTTTCAGGGAGATTCCCTTTCTCCAATTTGGTTCTGTTTAGCATTGAACCCTTTGTCCACACTACTCAACAACAGCAATATTGGATATAAACTTAACATGAGGAATCCAAGAAAGCTCTCTCATCTACTATATATGGATGACCTTAAATTATATGGAGAAACTAGAGAAAAATTAAACTCATTGATAAAAACGGTTGAAACATTCAGTAGGGATATCAGAATGTCATTCGGACTGGACAAATGCTCTACCATTAGTATACAGAAGGGAAAGGTTCAGAGTCAACATTCAACACTTTGTAACATACAACAACTAGCACCAGAAGAATCCTACAAATATTTAGGAATACCCCAAAAGCATAAACTTGATCATAACCAGTTAAAGAAGGACTTTTCCACTCTATACCAAAAGAGACTTACAAAACTTTTAAACACCAAACTGAACGGAGGAAACCTCATTAGAGCGATCAACGGTTGGGCGGTGCCAACTCTGACATATTCTTTTGGCATAGTTAAATGGTCAGAAACTGACCTTGATGAACTCGATAGGTTGACGCGCCGAACATTGACAAAGTTCCGATGCCTGCATCCAAACTCATCTACGAAAAGACTATACATCCCAAGAAAGTTGGGGGGTAGAGGCCTTGTAAACGTAAAAAATCTCTGTCTCAATCAAGAAAATAGAATGAGAAAACACTTCCTTGATTCAGACAGTACGTTAATGAAATTGGTTGCAAATGAGGATCGGGGTTTCACCCCACTGAACCTAAATAAACGGAATCGTATTGATAGCAGAACAACACTCACGGACTGTGTTCGAGAATGGAAAGGACAAACATTGCACGGAAGGTTCCCTAAGTCACTCGAAGATGACACCATTGACGAACAATTGTCTCTGAAGTGGCTGACCGATGGACTCTTGTACCCAGAAACAGAAGGTTTCGCGATATCTATTCAAGATAGGGTAACAAGAACAAAAAACTATGAAAAGCACATACTGCATTTGGACGTAGTCGATAAGTGCAGGAAATGCGGTACTTTGGGGGAAACAATTGAGCACCTTATTGGCGGTTGCCCGGCCCTTGCTCCTAATGCTTATTTAGGACGGCATAATCAGCTGGCAAAAATTATACATCAACAAATTGCAAAAAAATACTCGCTATTAGAAAATGCACCTCCTCCATATTATAAGTACTCGCCTTCTCCTGTACTTGAATCATCCGATACCATTCTTTACTGGGACAGACCAATCACTACTGATCGAACGGTTGATTATAACAGGCCGGATATTGTTCTAATCAACAAAAAGGACAAGAGGGCTTTTATAATTGACATCGCAGTACCACTATCTCACAACATTAGAAAAACTGAGATAGAAAAATCCACAAAGTATGAAAATCTGGCATACGACTTGAAGAACCAGTGGAAACTGAGTAAGGTAGATGTAGTGCCCTTCGTTATATCCGCCGAAGGCCTGATAAGTAAGAGATTTTCAAAGAACCTCGAGAGCCTCGGGATCTCGAGATCGATTGCCATAGTGGGACAGCGTGCCGTGCTCTTGCAGACGTGTCACATTGTTCGTAAGATATTATGCTAGGGTGTGAGGAGCTGAATTGCTTTTTCATCTTGGCATTGGAATACCGGCCAGCATGAGCTGAGATTCTACAGTAAGGATGAGCAGAACAATAATAATAATAATCTTACCAGAGGTCTTACCAGAGAAGAAAACATGAGTAGACGACTTAGAAATAGACTCGTTGGCGACGGGTCCTCACAAGACCCCGCTGTTGGTTCTGATACTGGGCCTTCAGTGCGAAATATGCTACCCGTCTCAGTGGACAGTGGTGAACCTCCCTCAGGTCAACAGAGGAGGTGCGGCGCCACACCACTTATGGCTACCGCAAATGCTGAAATTCTTCCTACGCAAACTAGATGAGGTTTGGGGACCGCCAATAGGCCCTCCGCCGTCTCTAGTCAATCTGACCAACGCGTGAGATGGTCTAAAGAGATGAATGTCTCAATTATGCGCGCGTACTACAGAAGCACACCGGGAGGAGTTAATGTTGAGGGATTCCGGAAAAGAATGTACCTAGAATGGAGAAAGATGTTTCCCAATAACACTTTTACAGAACAACGAATCTGCGGTCAATATAATTCTATAATCCGCAGGGGAAATGTATTTTCTACCGCTGAATTGGATATCATCAAACACGAAGTAATTCAAGAATTACAAATCGATTCGAGCAACGTTGCAGGAAAATCTACACAACCAGATAGATATACAGTGATCCAACAACCAATAGAAAAAGATCCGAACGACAACAATCCAACAAATTCTGCTAGCCAGATATCATCACAATCATTGTCTGTCTTGAGAGAGCTTTATATAAATTTCAGAATGAAATATGCAGGTGTCGATATAAAACAGAGACCCCGAGTTCCAAGAGTGAAAGAAAATGCTATATTCTATGATACCGTGAAGGCCATGGACAATCTGGTCGGAGAGGATCTAACGGAGGCCCCTTCATTGACCGAGGTCATTGAAATTGTTTATTGTGCCGCGTTGGCAGTCTGTTCGGCCCTTGGTATCGCAATTCAAACAAGATCTGAAAAGTTGAAAACACAAACAAATACTACTGTATGAAAACAGACATTCAGTCCAGCATGGAAACGACGAATAGAAAATAAAATTGCGAAAGCTAGACGAGAGATAGGTCAACTTTGTGAATTTTTTAAAAACGGTGAAAAGAGCTCTAAAAAGATCAAGAAGAGTATTAGAGCAATTGCTAAAAGGATCAAAGTTCGTATGTCATCCAAAGACTTTGATAAGAAAATAAAGCAAGAAAATGAATGTCTCAGACAGAGAATAGCCGCATGGGGAGCTCGTATAAGGCGATATAATGAATCCTCGAAGCGAAAAAAACAAGGATTCGTATTCTCAACTAACCAGAAGAAGTTTTACCGTCAACTGGAACAACAAGAAAAAACAGAACAGCTACAAATACCAAACGAGAATGCAATGATCAAGTATTGGTCAAATATTTGGTCAGTTCCAAAAATCCACAATGAACAGGCTTATTGGATACATGAAGAAGAGGAAGCGAGACAAAACATAAAGGAAATGCCAGAAGTTATAATAACGAGAGGCGATGTAAAAAAGGCAGTCCAAAAAACGCTTAACTGGAAAGCGCCAGGTATCGATGGCATCCAAAATGTGTGGTGGAAGTATCTTGTTAGTAGTCATGGGACGCTGGCAAAGTTTTTTCAAGAGTTAATAAAAGAGCAACATAACATACCTGAATATATGACTATGGGAATGACATATATGTTATCAAAGGGACAGGACAGTTTGAATCCAAAAAATTATAGACCAATAACTTGTCTACCAACTCTCTATAAGATCCTTACCTCTATTATTTCATCCAAAATAAATTAACATCTATTAGAAAATAGTCTTTTGCCGCCTGAGCAAAACGGGTGCCGTAAAAGTAGCCAAGGTTGTAAGGAGTTACTTGTAATTGTTGAGGTAATAACAGAGCAAGTACGAAAAAATCCCACAATGTATCAATGGCGTGGATTGATTATAAAAAAGCGTTCGACTCTGTGCCACACTCGTGGCTCCGGTATGTCCTTTCATTGTATGGGATTCATCCAACTCTAATAAAATTTCTTTCCACTTGTATGAATAAATGGAAAATCCGCCTATATGTAAATAATAATAATACCTCGTACACCACTGGAGAGATGCGAATACGCAGGGGAATGTTTCAGGGGGACAGTTTAAGTCCTCTATGGTTCTGTATGGCTTTAACACCGTTAAGTAGAATGTTGAGAGAGTCCAGCATGGGCTATATGATGAAGAGAAATCCAAACATTCAGGTATCACATCAATTCTATATGGACGATCTAAAATTATATGCATCAAACTCTAATAATCTTCAAAGTGAAATAGAGCTTGTCAAAAGTTTTAGCGATACCATCTGCATGGAGTTTGGCCTTGATAAGTGTGCAATTGTCCATGTCCGCAAGGGGCAGGTATTGGAACATACAGAAAACATGCAATTAAATGGAGATATTGTGATTCGTAGTCTCAATAGTGGAGAAAATTATAAGTATCTTGGTATGATGCAGTTGTTAGGAATATCTCATATAACAGCTAGGGAAATGATTATGAATAGAGTCATAACTAGAGTTGAAAGAATATGTAAATCCTTGATCAGCGCTAGAAATAAAATATTGGCAATCAACACCTGGGCTTTGCCTGTGGCTGGTTATACCTTTGGTGTAATAAAGTGGTCTGACACCTCTCTGAAAGCATTTGATCAGAAAATAAGAACCAAATTATCAAAACATAGTATGCATCATCCAAGAAGTTCCATCGAGCGGCTGTATTTGTCTCGACATATGGGAGGAAGAGGCTTACAGAACGTAGAAGTAATGTGCCGTCAACAGGAGGATCAGCTAAGATCCTATTTTCTCAGCCAAAATAGTAATCTTCATAGAGCTGCCTGTACACTGGATAGTAATTATAGTCCCCTCCGTCTAGCACAAGCAACTAATGAGGCAAGCCATATAACTTCCCAGGGACGTATTTCAGTTTGGAAAGGAAAGGAGCTCCATGGACGCTTTGCAGCTCTCCTCGATTCTGAACACATTAATAAAAAATACTCTACAGAATGGCTCCGAACATCGAGACTTTATGGAGAGACAGAAGGTTTCCTATGTGCTATTCAAGATTAGGTCATAAGTACCAGGGCATATAAAAAACATATATTAGGACAAAATATCGATCCAAAATGTCGCTTTTGTAAACAAGATTTAGAATCAATACAGCATATAAGCGGTGGGTGTCCTGCGTTGGCAAAAACAGACTATATGCAGAGGCATAACAACATTGCTAAGGTGATCCATCAAGCATTATTGAAAAAATATGGTCTGTTGGACGTAGAGATACCTTATTATAAGTGGAAACCAGAACAGGTGTATATAAGTGAAACTGTAAAGATTTTGTGGGATACGGCAATGATTACTGATCGGACGGTGGAGGCTAATCGGCCCGATATTATTATAATCGACACAAAGGCTCGCAAAGGACTTATTATCGATGTGGCGGTACCGTTGGACCACAATTTGACCAAGACCATTGCCGAGAAAAAACGAAAATATCAACCGTTAGCTGTAGAACTAACAGACATGTACAAACTCAGAGATATCGACATTATACCAGTAGTAATATCTACAAATGGGCTGATAACAAACGACTGGAAAATCGCCAAAGACAAGCTTGAATTACATGATAGACATATGGCAGTCATGCAAAAGGCTGCTTTACTGGGTACAGCAAATATAGTCAGAAAATTCTTAAGCTTGCATTGAGCCTCGGCTGAACCCTCTTGTTGAGTGCAAACATTGTAGTATTGGGTTACAAACTCCGGCTACCGTGGATATGAATAAAATATTAGATGAACATAATAATAATAATAATAATGTATATTGTCTAACAGGAACATGTCCCAATAACAAGACAAATTAAATAAATAATTATGTTTTACAAAACTAAAAAAAAAGGAAAAAATTAAATTGAGAATTGATTACAAATTAAGCATGAAATTATACTAATACATTAAACTGATGTCTATATATAATCATAACTATATCTATGTAAACCACTATTGCTAGAACAAGATAATCTATATTATTTGACAAGGTAACAAGTACATAACATAAGTATAAGTATAAGATTAGAAGTCGAAAAGATAGTACATCAATATTAAAAAACAACAAATATCATTTATTTATTAAATGTATAGCGTCCTGCAGGGCCCGCACTAGTGAAGAAGGGGAAACTGAGTACAGATCCACATCAGAATGAACACTCAAAAGATTGCAATATCTGCAAGCACGAAATAGTGGAGCCTTGCTCTCAAAATTAGTCAGGGCATGGAGCACTCTAAAGGTAAACAACTCAGCACTGTGTACGTCCGGCTGCAACCACGTCTCAGAGAGCCCCACAATGTGATGTTCCGCCACACTAATTGATTTGCTAAATTCGCAAGTCTTCGTATTGAGACCTCTAACATTCTGGTAAGCCATGCAGACATCAGCACAGATCCCGCCAGACAGACTCGTTAGTTTACAGGCCGCGCACCAATCGAAACAATCTTAGGAACACCCCTAATATACTTAATCCTCAAATCCTTCTCGCCGGCGTTCAGTTCGGAACGAGACTCTGAGGTGATCGGACGTGTTTTGTCTGGTCACCATGGGGACAGATAACAGTGTCGGTTGGTAGTCTCGGTCGGCGACGTACAGATCTGGCCAAGGGAGCGGACAACCCCGAAGTGTCGTTTCCGCTAGACGGCACTTCAACCCTAACCAAGAGAATAAGTCTTAGCCCCGAAGTTGGTGAAGAACGAAGCACCGGGACCGGCAGCAACACCAAATCCTTCTTGCCCGGACTCGCTAACAAGGAATAAACAGTGTAATACTGTAAGCAGAGGATGAACTCTGTGATGGTCGGATGCGTTGCGAGCGCGCTGGCCATCGTGGGGGCAGACATCCATGGCTGTTGACCGTTCCAGCAGCGGGAGTCCGAACTGGATTAGGGAGCGGGCACCCCCGAGGTTCGTCACGCAGACGCGCGGCGACCTCAAACCTAACCAAGAGAATAAGCCTTAGCCCCGAAGACGGTGAAGATGTGACGCACTGGGACCGACAACAACATCCAGTCCGTCCATTCTGTGCTACCAACAACATCAAAACAAAACCACTAACACCGGTATAACATCAAGAAAACAAAAAAGAGAACATCAAGAAAACAAAAAAGAGAATAATAAAACAAAATAGAACAGAATAACATCAAGAAAATAAAAAAGAATACACCAAAACACCACAGACACGAAGAAGAACCGAACAGTACACCAGTTCATTCAAAAAATCCAGCGTCAATGACCAGCGAACCAACCAATCAACCTACGAACAAACTTCCACTGGACTCGACCCTCGCGGGTCGTTTCCGGAGCTGTAATCACTATCACTTCGGTCGATTAATCTCGACCATACCGTATGGTATTAACCGCGCCAAAAGGACGGCGCATAAAACCTAGATTGCGACTGACGCGAAACAGTCGTAATCGATAACAAGAGAACAAAAGTAAGGGCCTCAGGGTCAACTTGACACACAGGACAAGCAGTAGTAGTAGTCGCCGGCGTTAAGACGTTCCATCAACCTAGATCTAACTGCTCGGTACTCCTGAACCTGCCTTGGGGTCTTGTCGGTGGTAATAGAGAGATGACGGAGATTTTGGTCTGCCTTAATTTGATATGTTTTTTTATAATCTCCGAGTCCCCGAAGATAACCTTAATCGGCCGAGGCTTCGCAGCACCAAAACGACCAAGACAGATGACCTTCACCACTCCACTCACGTCGATTTCAGGATACAGTGATCCAAGCACACCGAGAATGGCATCCCTATCCTTCTGACCGCTATCCGGTGAGACATCCTCTGGTTGGCCAAATATCATAACATTCTTCTTTCGCTGCTCCCTGACATAATATTCCTGAAAAAGGTCATTGCCAACGTCAGCAGGGGCATCGGGCTGCGGGGAAGGGCCATCATGAGCATTTACGCCATGTTGCAATTTATCTTCGATGATGTTTAGGCGTGAACAAATATTAAAAATGTCAGCTTACAGTGATTGATTGATTTCAGTCTGATCTTTAAGCCTTTGAAGGATTTCTCTATATTGGAGGTCCATAGTTTCCAGTTTTGACATGATGTCCTCCAAGGTCACTGGACTATGTGCTGTGCCATCGGGAGGAGAGAGCGAAAACATCGATTTCGCTAGAAAAAAACAACATTAGAAAGATTAGTTGAACGCCGTTGAAGAGGAAGGCCGAAAATGATATATCTTGATAACGTAGAAGCCGATTGAAATAACTTAAGAACAAGAAGATGGCGAAGAAAATCACTCGACAAAGCTAGCTGGAAAAAAATCCTTGGTGAAGTCAAAGTTCACCCCGGGTTGTAGTGTCAGTATAATGATGATGATTAGATTTTGTGTAGGGCTTTTTGAAAAGTGGAATCGATGCTAACAAACTACAAACAACTAATGCTAATGACTTTCAAACTGCAGTTCATGCAATAATTTCAGCAACACGTCGAAAAGTTATAGACATTTTAAATACTTGAATTAATTTCTGCGTACACAATCATGGTGAACCTTTGAGTGATAGTTCTTTATTACTTAAAAATTCCCGACAGTATAGATTTGGTTATAAGAAAAGGAGTTGATTCAAAAAAATGTAAGGCAGAATCCTATCGATTTATCATCGGACCACTCGCCTGTAATAATAAATATCTCTACATAATAATAAAATTAACTGGATACTATTCAGAGACAAATTGGATGAACTTATATCATTAGAGCAGTCTTTAAAAATATAGATGCGCATAGATTTTGGCAGTTATAAATCTAACAAAAAATATCCAAGAAGTCGCATGGTTTGCAACACCTGATTACAGCCCTGCTGAAAAAAAAATGGAGTGTCGCACCAAATTAAAAAAAAAGACAATTACGTAAAGTATGGCGGCAAGCAAGAACTTCAGAAAACAAAATGAGACTTAATACGACAATATAAGAACTAAAAAAAATATACAAGAACAACAAAATTTAGGAGTATAAGAATGCCTCGAGAGTCTGATACCAACTGACGGAAAGCGACGAGACTATCTCGCTATACATCTAGAAACACACATTTACTAAACGAAAATAACTCGATCTAAAACTTCGTCAAATGTATTGGATCATCGGCCGCAAATCCAAGGTCTCTCTAGTCAACTAGATACTCTACAAAACTATTCTGAAACATATTTGGACTTACGGAATCCAACTATGGGGAATTGCCACTAATTTCAATATAGTTATACCCAGAGGTTTCAAAATAGAGCTCTTTGCGTCATCGTCGATGCTCCCTATCATGTCTTTAATAACACCATCCAGTATGACATCCCATTGCCCTCCATTAAAGAAGTCATTCAGCAATATAGTATGAAGTACAGTGATAGAGTGTCAGTGTATCCCAATGTGTTGGCCAACAAATTAAATGCGCATGATAATAGTCAAGTGCGAATATTGAAACGACTTCAGCCATCAGATCTAACATTAGGTGTCAGATAAGTAAACTACTGTGTAGTTTATATACGTTTAGTTTAACTTAGTTCACATTGCTAGAACATATAAACTTTATTAGTAAGTTTAATTTTTAAAGATATCGTACATTAAAGCGATTCGCTACCTGTCAAGTATCGTTAACAAAACAAATGCCTATTGCTTTCGGGCAGATTGCTGTAATTATAAAAGACAGATTTTAAAAAACTATTAGTCTGCGCAATAATGCGAATTTTATAACAACAACTAAAAGAGACATGACATAGGCACTCTTTGTACTTGAAAACAATGGGACTACAATACTGTGCACACAATTCTTTTCTTCGTAGAAGATCTTACCCTGCCAAAAAAATAATGGCATATTTTTGAGATAATCACAACCAGTAAATTAATTTAATAAAAACGAATTAATAAAAACAACACGTTGTTGCAATTCCTCTACAGTGCCACTCGGTATAGCATAGACCAATGCCTTCAAGTAACTCCACAGAAAGTAATCGAGAGGATTTAAATCTGGAGAACGTGATGGCCAATGCACTGGTCCATCACGTCCTATCCATCGTTCTGGATATAACCGATCTAAATGCGCTCTTACATTTACAGAGAAATGAGGCGGAGCCCCCATCTTCCATTAGGTTCAGCAAATAGTTTTCCAAAAAGTTCAATTTCCCGCACGGTGCTTTTAAAAATGCCTTCTTGAACAGTAATTCGTCTGACATTTATTCCTAGGTTTTCTGCTACCTTTTCTACAACTCATTCTTCATTTTCTACAGTTCTGGTGATCCGGCTTTTTCCACAGTCATGTTTAGAAGGTATGAAAGATCCCCTGTCGCATAATTCTATGCAGGTTTGTAAATGTTTCTATACAAGGAAGCCGGGAAAAGCCTCTCCATACAATATTCTAGCTTGACGCGTGTTCTTATTTGCCTTTCCATACATAAATTGCATATTCGCCATTTCTTCGAAGGAATAATGGGCCAATTTGAAATATGGGCCAGCTTTATGAAACGTCAAATACAAAGATTAACAGTGACAGCCGCCTACTTAATTATTAAGATGGATTTCGATATTCCTGCAATCGTGCATCAATTTAGAAAAAGTCTGTTTTCTGGAAAACGGTCTATCCTATCGAAATGAAATAAGAGGACCCTTTTTACCAAAACATCATTGCTATTCAATAATTTGTTTTAAAAATTAAAAAATTTAACAAACAAAAAAGCTATGGCAGGCAAGGAGACGCCCCTGTATATGACGCCCCTGACTAAAATATTCAGTTACTAACACAAAAAACGTTTTATTTTTTAAGTATATGGAATATCACGATTTTAGCATAAACCGTTTCAAAAATATTACGAAAAAACTATTTTGAGAGTTCCCCCTTTAAGGAGCTCTAGCCCCTTTAAGAAGCAATTTTTGGGGTATGTTTATAGGATTTTTTTTACGTTTTAATCTCTAGAGTTACCTCACAAAATATTTCGACGTTATTTCCGGACACCCTGTATATTTTTTAACGATATCATAAACTATAATACTAATAGGGAATTTAATATATATATATAGTTACGGCAAGCCACGATAACCAGAAAATAAATATAAAAAATTGAAAATTGTCAATATTTATCGTCGCACCTTCTATATCGAATATTGCAACTACTCCCTAGACATTAAATATTAATATTTCCAGCAGGTAGAAGCCCTGGTCGTCTGACAAGTTGACAGCATTTTGATGAATGGGCAAGTCCTATTTCCATTTGTATAAATGACGAAATGAAACGGTCATTATTTCTAATGGTCTTTATAAATGGTTGAAGAAGAAAGGGGGGAAATGACGAGCGGAGGTGAAATTAAAATGATTTCAGTGGCAGCTCGTTGCGTAAGATTTATGACGTAACTACATGACTAAGAGAAAAAGAAACAAAATTCGATGCTTTGATTGTGTGTCTGGCACAAATATTTTTTATTGAATTTTATTTTTACTATTTGTTTTAACTTCCTTTACAATATTTTAAAGACTCCACGTTCATAGAAGTCATTTGCCCTTATGTAAAGTTTGACTTTTTCATAATGGAGATACTGCATGCTTTAGATTTAATAGTTCTCTTGTGTTCTTTTTTGCTTAAGTTACGTACTGGCTGGGGCAAGTGTCACGCTACCATATTGTTTTGGAGTCATTTTTTTTTAATTATATTTGTGGCTGTTTGGGTTGAGCTGTTGTGTAGTGTATACGTACAAGTTATATTATGGATAAATACACACTAAAAGTACGCAGTAAAATTGTTGTAATTTACTTAAAAAACAAGTTATTGCAACTCGTAACATGACGTAACGCAACGCAAATTTAGTAGATATTATATTTTAATTGTCTGGTACCGTTTATTCAAGCAATTTCAAAAAATTGAAACAGTTGGAAATAAACCATGCATTTGGGAAATATTGTACGTGTAAAGCAAAATAGAAAAGCTTGCAAAAACGTCGATTCGACGTGATATATAACTGGAAATTTCTCTCTAGCAGCAGTTTACATCGAATTTTGACGAGTACATGCATCTCTATAAGATTTAAATTGTGCAAGATCTGTGCCTACAGACAATAATAAAGCGATTAAAATACTTTCACTAAGTTAACAATTTTCATTCAAGCTTAACAATGAGTGATGAAGCTCATTTTCATCTAAGTGGTCAATTGAATATATAGAATTGAACTTTTTGGACAAGAAAGAAACTCTGTTAGATTCATCAAACGACATTACATCTAATTAAAGTTACATCAGGTACGGTATTCATGCTCAAAACTTTAAAATGCCAAAACGTGAACATTATAGACACATGATTCGAAACTTTGTGGTGTCTCAATTGAAAGAGCAAGGTCTGGACAATATGTTGTTCCAGCAAGATGATGCCATAGCACGCACCTCAAGTGAAACAATCAATATATGGACGTTTAGTAGTTGAACAAATAAATCACTACCATTTCAAATTTGCAGGAACATGTAAAGTAAATTAGAGACAACATAAAAAGATTTTTAACTATTTTTCTAATAAGATCTCTAGTAGCTGGAATTCATGCCGGCGCATTCATAGTGCTACGATGACTATGGCAGTGTGAGTGTGCAACTCCCGCTCAAGGTGCTGATGATTGATCTAGTGCTGTCCTTGTCGTTAAATAAGTTTAGTTGCTGATGCACTTCTAATCCAGTCCAGAATACATCCAGTCGATAAGGCTTTCGAAAACATAAAGGTTCAGGACAATGCAAAAATTGATACCCGTTGGAGGAGCCAGGGTTTTTTAAAGTTGTTATCAATATAATTTTTCATATTCCTAAATTAAACATATTTTAAAAATATAAAAACCAAATCACAAATATTCGTATACGTTAAAAGCTAATATTTTACACATATTTTTAAAAGCTAGACTGAACGTAGTGTTGATTTGGTAACATTTGTGTTACGCCCTTGGTTTGCAGAATGATCAAGCGTGGCCTTTTTTTTTTCGAGGACAAAATCGTCTCGGGATTTTTATCTCCCCTTTTCGATCGCCAGCAGCCATTAGACCGACCCTTTCTAAATTAATAATGATGATTTCTTCTAGTTAAGCTGATTTTTATTAATTAAACCAGCAGATGTTATTCAAGCGAATAACTACTAATATACTTCGTTCTAATTTTATTTCGTCCGCTAAAAAATTTAACCAAGTAATTTAACTACAAAACTAACAAAAGAAGATTAATACTGCAAAATGCAATCTTGCAAAGCTGTAATTCATCAATGTACTTTTTAAGTTAACTGAAAATTGACAACTCGATAACAAATTATTTAAGGGATAAATTGGTTAGGGTAAGGTATTTCAGTACAATTAACACTCAACGAGCCACCGAAATATATATATATATATATATATATATATATATATATATATATATATATATATATATATATATATATATATATATATGCCTTGATAGCCGAGGCAATTCTCTGAAGGCAGTACCAAGAGTGCTGTGAAAAAATGCACAACTCCTTCCAGCCTATCATTAAATTTCCATGAGGCTATTTTGAATAAAGAAATTAGAACTATAAATAAATAGCGCTTTGTATTTCATTTTGTATAAGACGCCAATTCCTAAGAACAGCCTACGTACATAATGTTTTTTTACATATTCACAACTATTTCATGGTTACAACAAAACAAAAAATTATCGTAAATCATTATTGCCCCCAACCCAATAGATATAAAAACACACATTGTACATAAGCATTCAAAAGCTTTCATCATATTTTTATGTTTACAGCAATTTTGAAAGAATCGTAAATGTGCAATATATACTTTTTATTTCAAGGCTATTTTTAATGGCGACAGTAAAACCACAATTGGAACCGAATGAATTATGAACGGTAATATAGGTCTTTTACCTGACTTTTTAACGTTCATTCCAACTATAAATAATATATATAATATATATATATATATATATATATATATATATATATATATATATATATATATATATATATATATATATATATATATATACAGAAATAGATTTCTTATCCAAATTATTCATAAGCAAATTTGAAACGTAGGCCTATGTTTCAGCCAATTCCGTTACTTTAAGGGTATAATATGGGTCCTTTATTAAGGGTTAATAATGGGTATTTTGAACTGAGTACCAATGACTCGAAAAATGTCATCCTTTAGTTCAGGAATTGTGGATTGTTCTGATAGACTTAGTTTTTCACTTAACCTCAAAGAAAATAGTCCAACGGTGTCAAATCACAGGATCTTAGTGGCCAATTAACATCACTGTGTTTAGGATGGATGGATGGATGGATTGATCAGGATTAGAAAGGTTTCTCGTGAATCAATCGTGGATTTTTCTATCTCCAAATACGGTAATTTTGTTTTGTTCCAAATGTGCTTCATCTGAAAAGATGATTTTTAAGAAAAATCATTGGTTTGTTCTTTGATTTTAAGTTCTTTGCTCTTCGTTTGTCTTCCACCGAAGCAGTTTCTTGCAATTTTTGAACAATTCGATTGATAGTGCTGTCGAATGGACGAGTAATGGACCGTAAACATCACATAATTTACTAAAAACATTTTTCACTGAGCGCCCATTTTCATAAAATAATTTACCATTTTTAACGCATTGTTGTTTGTGTTGCACTCCATTTTTATAAATGCAAGGCATCAAGCAATTTGCAATGGCATCTGTGTTTTATTCAAGAATTTAACATATTCAAGAATAAAATTGTTTAAGTATTTATTAAAAACTTATATGGTAAATTACAAATCATAGTAGTTAAATATGAACTCCAGCACAATGAGGGATTACCATTTTTGGATGTTTTTTGGTGAGTATGACTAATAAAAATAGGTTACATTTTGAAGTGGTAAATAGGTTACATTTTACAAGTTCCACAACAAAAAAGCTAACTTAAACTTCATAGATAGATAAGTTAATTATTTTCCTCTAAACAAAGATGGTTATAACCAAGAAATTAAACTGATTAGGCATGCACCCGGTGAGAATTGTAATAATATGAATATTATAGAGATATTAATTAAAAAAGATAAGTGAAGGAAATGATTGAAATAATCTTCGAAACGTAATGAAACGAAATGAGACAATTGCGTGATAATACTGTTTGATGCTCAGCTAATACGAGGGCTAGATAAAATTTTGAAAATAATGGAGAGTAAGGTCTCTACAAATCATGTAATAAGGTAGGGGAATTCCTGGGTAATCCAAAGGATGAAGCAGCTCAGCGTGAAAAATCGATAATTTAGGAAACTAGTTGGTAACATTGTGGTTCAATTTATGTTGGACGAACTAAAAGATCTATTTTAATTTAGTTAAAGTACAAGGTGACCCATAAGAAAGTTTTGATTTCATTGGTTCACTGCACAAACTCAACAACTGTGAGGGGCGCGGGGCGCTTGTCAATCGATAACTCCGCGTTTTGGGAATTTAGTCGTTGTAGAGCGTTTTTCAGGGGCAGACCGTGCATTGTGTGTGCGAAAATTTTACAAAAACAATTATTTGGGGTTCATTTTCATGTCAACGGTCATGTAAATAAGCAGAAATGTTGTTACTAGAAATAACTCGAACTACATCGAACTAGATGTAGAATAACTACATCGAACTAGAAATAAAAGCATCAAAAACCCCTGCATTCGCCTAAAGTCACTGTATGGGTTGCAATATCAGCTCGAGTAATTTTTAAGACAGCAGGGGACGTGCAGTTACCGTCAATTCAGAGCGTTATGTAGAAATGTTGGACACTTTTTTGGTACCCGAACTACAAAGCTTTGCTGGTTATAATCAAAAAACATGGTTTCAGCAGTACGGAGCAACGATACACATCTCCAATAGGTCTATGCCACGAATTCGGGAAATTTTGCCAAAGAGATTGATCTCCAGGAGAGGTCACATAAATTGGCCTCCATGTAGTCCTGATTTGAACCCTATCGACTTTTTTTTGTATGGGCTATCTAAAATCAAAAGTTTGCGTCAAAAAACTAGGTTCTTTGATGCAGTTAAAAGAAAATATCCGATACGACATTCCAGAGATTATGTGCCGAGCCATCCTAAAGAATTTTGTTGCTCGTTTAGATGAGTGCCGTGAGCGTGAAGATTTACATAATTAAAGTTTTTTTGATGGACGTCTCTCTCTTTTTTATTTATATAGCTATATTAAACAGAAACTTCCTTTTGGGACACCTTGTAAATCTTTTAGTTAAAGAACATATTGCTCATATAAGAAACATTATATAAATATAACATAGTTTAGTTTTAGAATTAGATTGACTCACTTCCTGATAATGCTTTCAAGGTTAGCGAAACGCGTGTCGAGAAATTATAAACAAGTGATTTGGTATTTAGTTGTAAATTAATCATTTTGGTGATAAATTACTTAACTGCTATTCTGTACAATAAAAAACATTTAATTGCGAATGTAGAAGGTAGGTGTAGGTGGTAGAAGGTAGAAGGTGTAGAAGGTTATACTTATATTTTTTTGTATAAAAATAGGTTCGTGTTGAATGATTGTAGCGAAAGAGAATTAATTATAATGCGAAGAAATATGAATAGCTACAATGAAGTTTTTGTTTGTCTGATGTGAGCAATAATTCATATCCTTCATAAGTTACTGCAATTTAAAATTATCGTAATTTTATACGTGATATTATGGAGATTCACTAACATAATAAGATAAACACGTTACAAATATACAAAGAAAAGCTATTAAGCTTTTCAAATTTCGAAAACCAATATTGCACAGTTTCATTAATATTCATTTTCAGTACTTTTGGCTGCGATTGTACTTCCGATACATCCTTAATCTGATGTTGACTGTGATGTTGAATATTTATTGTATTTTTTTGAGAGAATGTGAGTTATTGCTCATATCAGACAAACAAAAACTTCAACAGATTTTCTCTAAAAAGCCCTAATATTACTTCTCGAAAATGGGAGCCATAAAGGTTGACGCAGTTGCCCATGATATTAGCAAAAAAAAAATATGTGATACATTCTCTTAATGCCGTTTTCCGAGATCTGTCCAGCAAAAGTTATGAAAAGTTATGAAAATCGGTCCGGAAATAAAAATTTTAAGGGGGTAGTATGTCCTTATCTTGTGTCTTTCTATATTCTATAAAGCACAAATATATATACGAATTTATGATTTTACTTTACTTTAACCTCGGATTGTACCTTCGATACACCCTTAATTAATAATCCTTTCCAGTTGTGATATAAAAGCAGCCTATTGAGAGTCGACGGTTCTCCTCTCGTATCGAAGTTATATATTCATGTTTTCACGCAGCTCTCATAAATTTGAAAGCGAATAGTGCAGTTTAAGATCACAAACAAATAGCTAATTAAAAAAACCGAGTGCTCTTCAATTACATCTAGAAATAAAACTCGAAAATTAACGAGCGAACCAAACGCTTTTCAGGTGCCAAAATCGAACGAAAATGAGTACTCAACTCTGTTCATAAAACTTACTTCAACACTGTTGATTTTTAAGCGGTAAAAGCCGGTGCGTGGAAAATTGCAGAAACAAGGCCTGAACTGACCAGAACAGATAAAAACACTCGGACCCCCATTGTCGGAATAAATTAAAATGCTTCCGGTTAGCGGCGTCTCCGGCAAGTGTCCCGTGCGGAAATTAATGACAATTATTCCTTGAAGCGCAACAAAAACAGACAATTTAGCGCGACCGGGGCGACAAAATTTAATTTCGCCACACGCTGATTTTCGACGTTGAATGAGTTTTCGTTTCGCATTTCATCCGTTGTGCGGCGCTCTTTTTCATGCCTCTGCTTTTTTTGTTTCATTAACCGATAACAAGGGTCTTTCATGGCAATTCAACACCAGCTTGAAATGTATTAATCACTTTATAATATTTAAATCGGTTAATTAAGAGTTTGCGATGCAACCGCAATGCTTTATAAAAACTTAATAACATTAAAAGTAAAGTAAAGCTTTAGGGTTATCATAGGCGCATCAGCAACTAAGAAGGCTATTTAGCGACTTAATGTGTGTCTATTATCAAGCCAATTTGGATTTATGGGACAGAGGTTTGGAGATGGGCCAGTAAGTCAAATTATTCAGAGATGTCATTCCAGAATACAATGAATGGTTGCCTAAGCGCCCTAGTAGATCAAATATTAAGGACGCGATCAAGAGTAGCAGCATAAAACATCACAACAAACTGGAAAGCCATCCTAATACGCTTACTACAGCTTATTTTGAATCGAACAAACAATACAACAATAAAAAGAAACTGACAACAGACCTGCTAGAAGAATAACGAGGACTCCTTGTTGAGGGAGTCACCTCATGGCGCTAATATAGTCCAGTCGTTAAGCATTAGCTTATATGATATATTAATTTTGATTACTAGTATATATAACGATACGAAAAATGTTTATAGATATTATTTATGATTCACCAAATATAAAGAGTTGAACATGGGCCCAATCCCACCTCGGAATACAATTGCTGCTGTGGAACTTAATGAATTTTGAATAATTTTTTAATACAATTAAAAGTACAATTCGACATTGTCTTCTTCAAAGTAGTTGTTAAGCCACACAGCACTAAAGACGGTTTCTCCACTCTTCGTAGCAGTGTTGGAACACAGATACTAAAATCAGCTGGTTCTAACCTTCAGCTGGTCAGTTTGGCATTGAGGCACAAATTCCTTGAAGGCGATCCCTTGGTTATCAAAGAGCAAATCAGGATGCTTTTGATTTTTGATTTGCTCGTTATGACTTTTTTTGGCCGTGGTGAGGTTGGAGAGTACCATTCTTCGCTCTGGGCGCTTCGTATTCGTGTCCTGTTCAAAAACCCAAGACTCGCCACCAATAATGACACGTTCAACAAAATTTGGGTAATATTCAATCCGCCCCAGAAAGTCAAGACATGTTTCTCTCCTGTTGTATTTTTGATTATGCGAAATGTTTTTCGGAACTGTTTTCGTTCAGGGCTTTTTCATATCCAATTCTTAGTCAAAATTAGATGAACGGTTATATACTTAATTTTATACTTTTATTGGGGTTAATTTTTTACAATATTTGAAATAGTGGTGAATTTCGGAGATCCGTCTGATCGTTTAATAGCAGTCTAGGTAGGTCTTTATTATATTTATAAATTTCAATAGCTTCGAAAATGTTTGGTTTTTTGCTTTTTGGCGCTGTATGGAAAATTTTCAAATTTGTAATCTCGGGAAATATATTTCCGGTATCTATGAAATGGTTCGCAAAATTAGAGTATTGTTTCTTTAATATGTATGTAGATTTATGTTCTTTGAATATGGTCTGAAAATTTCTGGCGTTTTGTCCCACATAGCAGCTAATGCACTCGTTGCAATTTAACTTATAAACTCCAGATTTTGTATTTGATGATGTTTTATCTTTGGCATTAAAAATTAATTTACTGGTTGACTGGGTGGTTTTAAACGCTATTTGCAAATTATGTTTCCTCAAAGAGCGAGCTATTTGTTCTGAAATTGTATCTAGTTTGCTTAGTTTGCTTAGCACACTATACCAAACCCCAAAAATGGGTTTCTGGCATCCTTTGGCGTTAGAAACATGTTCCCGAAAATTCCAAACAAAGATTGTCTACTATTAATAGATAATTTACTCATAAAATATAACATCAATCCAATTATTAAGCAAGATATTTTAGAACTCTTTAACTTATGCATTAATGAAAATTATTTTCAATTTAATAACGTTGTTTACAAACAAAAGGATGGTCTAGCAATGAGTTCCCCACTAAGCTCTTTATTATCAGAACTGTTTATGTCAAACTTGGAACATAATTTTTTAAAAACGGATGAAGCAAAAAATATATTGTTTTGGTTGGTTTTAGATATGTAGACGACATTTTGGTTTATTATACTGGAAATGACAGACAAATAGAAGGAACATTAAAGCATTTAAATAGTATCTATCCAAAAATTAAATTTACACTTGAAAAAGAACAAAATCAAACCATACATTTTCTGGACGTTTCAATATCCAAACAAAATAATAAACTAGAATTTAATATCTATAGAAAACCCACATTACATCCCATTACACATAAATATGCAGCATATAAATCTATAAACCACCGAGCTTTCACAATTCCACTATCTGAAAATAATAGAAAAATAAAAATAATAGCACTTAATAAGAGTTTCAAAGAAACAGAAATTAGTCACTTAATAAATAAAAAACGGAAACAATTACTAATTCATCAAGTATATCCAAAAGTAAAACAAACAAATCATAAAAAGTATTGTTAAATTTCATATTTCGGTCCAATTTCAGAACAAATAGCTCGCTCTTTGAGGAAAAATAATTTGCAAATAGCCTTTAAAACCACCCAGTCAACCAGTAAATTAATTTTTAACGCCAAAGATAAAACATCACCAAATACAAAATCTGGAGTTTATATGTTAAGTTGCAACGAGTGCAGTAGGTGTTATGTGGGACAAACCGGCAGAAATTTTCAGACCAGATTCAAAGAACATAAATCTGCATACATATTAAAGAAACGACACTCTAATTTTACGAACCATTTCATAGATACCGGACATATATCTCCCGAGATTAGAAATTTGAAAATTTTACATACAGCGCCAAAAAGCAAAAAAATTAAACATTTTAGAAGCTATTCAAATGTATAAATATAATAAAGACTCGCCTAGACAGCTATTAAACTATCAGACGGATCTACGAAATTCCCCACTATTTAAAATATTGTAAAAAATTAACCCCAATAAAAGTATAAAATTAGGTATATAGGATAGACAAACAGCTATAAAACCTTAGTTTTAAAGTAGTGTGTAGTAGTAAAGTAATCGTTTTATGAAAATATAGTCACACAAATTTAAAAATAAAAGTAATAGATGACAAAGTATAAAATTGTTTTATTTCTTTTTTAAATAAAATGTGTGTATTATAACTAAATGACAAAAGTAGTGCCATTTTTAAAGCAGATATATTTCCTGAAAATGGTGTATCAGAAATCATTTTGTTGAAATTATCAGATTGTTGAAGCTGAATAAAAAAAAATATTAAACTCGAATAGATTCATCACTAAACACCAAAACACTGTTTTAAACTCTCGACGCGTGTTTCGCTAACTATGTTAGCATGGTCAGGAGACGATTTAATGTAATCATTTATTAGATTAAATCATCTCTTGATGATGCTAACATGGTGAGCGAAACGCGCGTCGAGCAGTTTAAAAAAATTGATTTGGTGTTTTGAGGCGAATCTCTTCCAACTTAGTGCTTGATACCGAATATTCCAATAGAAAAAATGAAAAAGAAACATGCTGTTTCCACTCGTCAGCACGGACGGATTTGAGTTTCTCTCATAAATCACCTGCACAATATCCTCCGCCACTGCACCCGATGAGATAAATTCAAGGCAAACACTAAGATAGGTAGATAAACCGAGAAACTTCAAGAAACCTTGTAAATTTAAATGATATAAATTCGCTTTTGTGAACTCAATCTCCAAAGTAAACTTACTTATCGGGTGCGATTTCAGCGGAATCGACGACACGGGGACGAGTCGGTGGAGCAAGAGGGGAAAGCGGTTGTCCGGGGAACAAAAGGAACGGTTTATCTGAACCCCGAGTTTTCGGCGACATCACCTGCGTTTCGTCGTCGGGAGTGGAGGAGAAGGAGGCGGCGGCAAGGGTATAGGGCGCATTGATAAGGGTTATTCGCGACTGTAAACAAAAGACGAGTGGGCCGTAGAGAGTTAATTCCTACGCCGTGGTACGTATTGTTTTTTGTCTGGAAATATAATAAGATAAATTAAGAAGTTTGAGATTTAATTTCGCCGAAATAAGTCCATACTGGTTTCAAAATATAAATTGTCGTTGGCTCATCGAAATTTATATTGGATTTTACTAAATTTAACTGAGGTCGACGATATTTGATGGTAATTCATTTTAAATAAATAAAGATTAAAATCTAAAAATTTCCACTATTTTTAAAATTATATGTATAACAATTGTTTCGACACACAGTGCCTTTTTCAAGTACAAACTATACTAAATAGTGAGAAAAGTAATTATAACCTAAAGTGTCGATTGACGTAATAATACCATAAAACATGATAGTTGGAAAATCCAATTTTTTGTCAACGTCTAGGAGGACAATACTAGTTTAATAACGGTGAAACATTCAAGTCTAGCTGGTCATTGAGCAAAATATCCAAATTTTTTCTTTTACTAATTTCTAGGCTCTCTAAAAGATTTAATTTTTTGGATTTAGTCTCATTCTGTAACATTATAACATTATCATTAAAAGTATGCTCTTCTAACATTAAGTGGTTAACATAATGAGAATTATTTTGTTGTTTAGTATAACTTCTTTTATGTTCGTTGATCCTTGTAGAGAAAGATCTTCCTGTTTATCCAACATAGACTTTTGAGCACGACCGGCACTCAATTATATAAACTCCTGATTTATATAGTTTATTTGTTTCATTTTTATTGTTTTTAATGATAAATATTTCGACAGTACTTTGGTAACTTTTCCCGTATATGTATTTGTTTTGAACGGGATATATTAAATTAATGGCTTTATTACAACTTTTTTTATTAATTATTTTATTTATAATGTTTGGGTTGTATCCATTATTTACTGCGATCTGTTTGATGACATTCAATTCTTTATTAAAATTATCCATTGATATGGGGATATTTAATAATGTATATATAAAAGAGTTAAATGCTGCCATCTTTTGTGAATAAGAATGACAAGATTTATTGTGTTGCGACTAAATCTGTACGTGATGGTTTATGAAAAATTGCAAAATCATGTTTATTTTCTTTTCTAGTAATAATTAAGTCTAAAAAGTTAATACTGTTATGTTGCTCTTCCTCAACTGTGAATTTAATGTTTATATGTAAAGTATTTATGTGAGTTAAGAATTGATTTAATTGTCTATCAGAACCTGTAAAACAAATTAGAATATCATCCACATATCTGTACCAGTAAAGTGATGATTTAAACAAATGATGTTGATTTATCTTATTTTTTAAGTTGTCGATAAAAATTTCCGCCAGTTCCCCATTATCAAACCGTCATTAGAAACATAAAATGAATTATCAAATTCAAAGAAATTCTGAGCCATCATAACTGACAGTAGCTCTAAAATTTCTTGATTTATTATTGAATTCGTTTTATTTTTGAGAAGTAATTTGTCAACTGATTCTATTACTTCATTTGGTGGTATACTTGGGAATACATTTTGTACATCGAAAGAAATTAGTTTGGATTTTTTGGATAAACTAATATCTTTTATTTTATTGATAAGGTCATAGGTATTTAGAATGGAATATTTTGGTTTAATGTTCGTATATTGTAAAATGAGTTTAATGAGCGTATTTGATAATTTGATCGAAAGAGCTGTAACAAATAAAACTACTGGTCTAATTGGGTAATTATCTTACTGTAATTTTATAAGCGTGTATAATTTTGGTGCCTGAGGATTCATCATTATTAATTGTTGTTTCTCGTACTCGTTAAAAATAGACGAATCTTTATTATTTGTTTTTTTTTAAGGTATTCGTAGGATCAGAATTAATTTTGTTAAATTTCCTTAATTTAAAAAAATATTAGTTTTTGATATATAATTATCTCTAGAAATTGCAACAATGGACTTACCCTTATCTGCTCTTATCCTTATGATGTCTTTGTCTTTGATTTTCTTATTAATCCTTCTCGCTGTATGGTATTCATAAATGTGATTGTTTATTAATTTTTCAAATTGAAAACTTTTGATTCTGTGAGCTAATAGGCGTTTTTGTGATATATCTGAATTTCATAGAAGGAGTTCGCACACCACTCCAAGGTGTTCTCTATTACTTTCATTATATTTGGGTTTTATGTTATATTGAACCTCTGTGAAGTACTAAACTTGAAGAGATTTACCACAAATCACTTTTTTTGAACTGCGGTTGTTGGTTGTTGGTGTTTAGTGGTAAATCTCTTCAAGTTTAGTGTTTCACACCAAAGGTTCCAGTAGAATAAATGATCCCTGTGAAGTAACTTAGATTCTTCACTAGTGAAATTGCAATCTGTAATATTGACGAATCTCTTGAAAAATTGGTGTTCGGCGTAATTTGTAATAGGTTTAATTTTATTGGTTTCTTTGTTGGTTAGGAGGTTTTCCAATTTCTTCTTTTGCGTTATAAACTTCTTATTAATGATATTGGAAATGTGTTGCCTTGTTGGTCCAAAATATTGAACTCAATATTGTTTAGTCTATGGATAATTCACTATGTATCACTTTAAGATAAACGCTGTATATATCCCTTTTGTTATATTGAATTTTTCTATCTTCAAGTAGTAGCCATTTCTTCAAACCTTGTTGTTGTCCTTTTTTTGCTAACTCTGTCCTGTTGTTAGTCTTCATACAGATGTATTTACACACAATATCAGATTGGTAGCACTTGTTTAAATTCCAGATATTTTGTGTGCAGATTTTACTTTTTAACTGTAGTTTAAAATATGTGTGTGTGTGAAACTTTTAGATATTAATATTTGCTTATTTATTTGAAGTTTACTGTTATTGAGTTATGATATGACTTACCAAGGTTTTGTTAATAGCTTGAACTGCCTTTAATGCTTACCTGCAATGAAAAAAAATATATAAATACTGATTTTTCTAATAAAATCTAAATTTTTAACTTTTCTTTTAAACCAAGTTAAGAACTGGAGGATGAATAATATCGAGTTGGCTGGAAAGTTCGTGGAGAGTTTCCATTAGTTGCTCCTTAAAGGTTCGTAAACTCGTAATCTGTGTTGCATTAGTATTGTTTATTTACATATTAATAATTTCTGTCATATTTAAAATATGTACGGAAGGATTTGCTTTGATTTACTTTTAGTTAGTCAAATTAGTACATTCAAATTAAAAATGTCTGTCGATAGGCACATTATGTTTTTGTATTTCAAAAAGGGCAAGAACGCCTTGTAAACAAAAAAGATATTTGTCGTTTACTGAGAGATATCATATCGAGAGGCCACGATGTAGAAGTGGTTCGATCGGTTCAGGGACGGAGATTTTGACTTGGAAGGCCAGCATAGCATTGACCGTCCTTCAAGCAGTAATGTCGAGGAAATAAAGATTGTAATAGCGAAAGATCCACGCACTACGGTCTGTTGCATTTACGCCACATTATATTTTTTTTATTTAAAAAAGGATAAGATCGCCGTTTACACAAGAAACTATATTTGTGTAGTTTACGGAGAGGGTTCTGTTGGGGAAACCGTGTTTCCAAAATGGTCTGGTCGATTTAAGACCGGTATTCCTCTAACACTGATGAAATAGACATAATAGCCATAATAGCTAAAAATCCACGTACCACGGTCTATGGGATAGCAAATAAGCTAAATATTAGTAAATCAATTGTTTGTGAGCATCTAATGACATCTGAAAAAAAAATGGGTGCTACGCCAATATGTGTGGTCGAATCTCTTCATACGATTTTTCGCTAAAAAAAAGTTCTGAGGCACATGATCAGCGGTGGGGTAAGACCTAAATTTGATGTGGGCAAGATACATTTTACGAGGCCCTCTGGTTGCGCAAGAGGACGCATTTTATATAGAGAAAACAATTTTTTAAACTATCAAATCTTTGTTCATTAACATGCAAATATCTTTACTTTAACTAAAATTAATTAAGTAATAACTAACTGTATTGAATTAAAGAAACGGAAATTTCCTGCTTTTAACCTTATTGAACTCCTTGATAACTATATCGTAATCCAGCATAAATATTGTATCTGCTTCACTAAATACATTTACCAAAGATGAAAGTCTTTGCTGTCCCATTATACGTCTTAAATAATGTTTTATTACTTTTAATTTTGAAAAGCAGAGGTTGGTACCTTACTTTCTTTCAGCGAAGGCTGAACTTACTGGTAGGGTTAACAAAATTTGAATGGCAATATAAATATTTGGGTAAATTTCTTATTTACCTTATTTACTTATTATCTTATTTACTTTAGGTAAAAAAGTTATTTTCTGTTATGTATTGGAGCAGCTGTTTTACATTTTTAATATAGTTGGGTAACTTTGGGATCATTGTTTGTAATTATTCATATAATTTGTAAGGTTGGAAGTTACTGCTCTCACCCACTCACAGGACTACGTATAAATCTTGACAGTTTTTTAATATATGCTCTTTTGGAATATTTTTTTAACTTACTTAAATTATAGAAAAAAAACAATTTTTTAAAATGTTGATTTAAAGATATAACTGTTGAATCCATATAGCTCACTATGGAATCAATTATGGTGGTAAAAAAATTAGTTTCGTACCGGCTTTTGGGAGACTGTATAGGTTCATCGCTATTTTCATAATCGAACATGGCTTTCTGTTTGGCTAGCCTTGTGTTTTTAAAGCCTGTTGGCAGATCATAACTGCTTTTCTCAATAAATTGACGAGCGTCAAACAAGCATTGTTCGAACCCTGTTTGTCGATACTCTTTGATCCAGTCGCAAAATATACGCAAATGTTCAAGAGTAATATATAAATGGACTTGTACAGATTGCCATAATTTGCTTATGATTTTAATACGCGATCATCTCATTTCATAAATGTAATGATATGATAAATTTTTAACTGAGTATTTTGTTTAAAACCGAATCAATATTACTGAGTTTGTCTGATTCTTCAGTGTGGTTTTTTTTAAGCTTTTAATGCAGTCAATATCATCATAAAATTATTATTTTTAGTAAATAAAGTTTTTCGAAAAGATAGAAGTCGCAGGGAGTCAAATCAGGCAAGTATGGTGAACGACTGACGGTTAAAATGCAATTTTTGGTAAAAAATCTGCCAGCCAAACAACAGCTGCCTTGTTGACGGTATTGTTAGCGCACATAACGAATACGCGACATCAGAGGCTTCTTAACACCAAGATAAAACAAAGCATTGATCGTTTGATCAGGTGGAATAAACTCCTTGTGCAATCGCAGAAACAAATCAACATTGTTTTGATTTTTGACTTCACGACACGGCTTTTCCTCGGATTTAGCTCACTCGGGTGCTTTCACTCGGCACTTTAACACTTGGCTTCTGGTTCATATGAAAAACACCACGTCTCATCACCTGTAACAATGGTGTACTTAAAGTTCTCGTCCTTTTTTCGACTCTTTAATCTAGTCCTTGTAATGTTGGATTTGGAGCAATTTTTGATCGTCAGTCAATATGTGAATCAAGTCCCAAATGATCGGTCATAATGCGATGAACTGAATCTGTGAACATGTTCAATACCATTTTCATATATCGCAATGAAGATTTTGGCTGACTTTTTATAAATTCGCGAACAATTTCAATGTTACTTTGAGTAATCACGAAATTTTTCTGACCAGGATGTTCGTCGTCCTTGATTTCCTTACGACCTTCTTTGAATCATTTAAACCACTCATGGACTCTGCCACAGGACAAATAATCCTCACCATACACTTGTTTAATTAATTGAAATGTTTCGGTGAATGTTTTACCAAGAGGATACAAATACACTGACACTTTAAGCGCGATACCTGGTCTTCTAATGATCTGAATGTCACGAAGAACATTTTGCGAGAACGTCGGTGAAACATGTCCGTCAAAATATGGTGCCATCCCGTTGTAATTAATAAATCCCGTTAATAATAATTATTAGTCGGGTAATTAATCCCGTTAAACTATTGAGATACATGTTACTAATAAAAAAAATTCCTCCAAAATAACTGTTGTAGTCTTATAATTTTGGCCTGGAGTGTACCTCCTCAGTTCATAATGAGATGTCCCGTAATTAAGAACAAGTGTAAAGTAGGTGGCATATAATATAGAGTGGGGGAGTCATTTATTTTGATCGGACACAGTTGATTCATTTTAATCCCTAAGAAAAATGAATAACACATATAATGGACACAATCTGATATTCGCCTGGACATGCTATAAAGATTCTTAAGGTGATTTCCGTACTTCTGGATGAATTCATCCAAAATAAGTTGTAAGGCTTTATGTAGCTGTATTTTTTTGGGGAGTCTCGATGTACTTCCATAACTTCTGTTGAAGTCTTCTTCTAAATACAGATATACATTTACAGGGTAAAACTTTTTTCAACACACAGTATATATATTATACAATTATATAAAAAATAAAAAGTTAATTCTTCAATCCAATGTAATACGAATAAAATCAACATCCAAGTAAAAAAAGTACATAAAACAAAATGCCTTTGAAAATTATAAGTACCATCTTGAAGTAATAACTGCTATAGAAAACCTTCTTCGGAAGTTAATAAAACCTTAACTTTTTCAATATCTGTTGAACCAAGTTACGGAACAAATTTAAATTGAAAAATTAATTTTCCGCCAATACATTTCGACGTATCGACAATATTTAAAGATTCTATGAAGTTGTACTGGAAACTTTTCATCAGTATTTTTTGCATTGTTAAATATTTGATTGCTTGGAAAATATAGTGTTTTTAAAGCAGAATACAACATAAGAGTCATAAGAGTGTGAAGTGGTTTACAACATTGGTTATAGATCATTATCTACAATTTAGACGCGATACTTTGATAATTACATGACAAAGTTATAGGTAATAAGTAAGTAATCATTCAGAGATATTTTCAAATATTACTAGTATATACCCAGTTAAAATGATTTAATGTCAATAAAATTATAAGGTCATAGTAGGCAAATTATTAAAATTACAGTTCGACCAAATAAACCGCTGTTACTTTCAATAATTCGTTGATGCGTCATGGTTTGTTACACACTCATTAATGCGTCTGAGCACTGATCTGATGAGATGATTAACATCATCCTGGGGTACCTCATTCCACATCGACTTCTACATCGTGTCGAAGTGCTGCCGAAGTTTGAGAGGATTGCTGTAAATTGAGTAGCCTTCTACGGATCATATCCCATACATGTTCGAATGGGCTTAAATCGGGAGATGTTGGAGGCCATGACAATTAATTAATTTGAGCGTGGTCGAACTAGTCCAATGTGATTCTTGCTACACGTGGCCGGATATTATCTTGCTGAAAAATTGGGTTAGAGTTTCCTTAAGTATGGTATGAGATGAGGGTCCACAATTTCTTAGAGGTAACAAAGTGCAGTCATGTTTCATCTGGTGAACACTAGAGGCGACCTAGAGCCATAAGAAATGGCACATTATACTATAATCCAAACAGTATGATGAACATGCCGTTCAACAACAAACTGTGGATCTCGTCACCATGTCGTCTTCTCACTCGTGCCCGGCCATCATGCTTGCCTAAATAAAATCGAGACTCGTCACTAAACACTATTGTGTTCCATTCGTGGTACCACAATAGCCGTTCTCTATACCACTCAAGTAGATTGCGTCAATGTTATGGAGTTAAAGGGCGTCCAGTGCGGATGATATGAAAAAAGTCCAAAACTTCTTATCCGACTATAAACACTTGGCATTCCTATGGGTGCCGTGTTCTGCAAACTATTCATTTGCAATTGCTCTATTGGTAGAAAAGCGGTATCTTAAACCCAGCAGCCTCTTGTCGTTCTGTTGTTCTTTTGCGTGGTCCTGTACCCCTGGCTCTATGTGTACGGCCATCCTGAAACCATGCACGACAACATCTTAACACTGTATATAGACTTCTATATCTAGACTCACTCTGTGAGTAATTTCCCGAACAGGGAGACCAGCTTTTCGTAATCTAACTATCCGTCCCCTGTCAAACTCGGTAAGTTGACGAAAGTTTACATTTCTTCGAACACGAGGCATGGTAAACAATTGAAAACAACGTTTAGGAACACACTCTGCAAACATTGGATATTTACTGCAGCTACAAATTTAATCTACTGCCCATGCAGCGCGAATCACAAAAACTCTCGTAAAAAAAATCCAAATTAATAACATTGATAATTTAATCACATTTTATTTTTGCCATGGTAAACATATTCACAAAATATTAAAATTAAATCATTTTTACTGGGAGTTCGGATTTCTATGTCACGTAGTATATATTAGATACTGGGTTGATGTAAAAGTTTTATTTATTGAGAAAAATTGAAGAAAAATTATATTTACTGTCGTTTTGTTTGCTGACCTTTCTTTATCTCACCGATATCTCCTTAATCCTGAGTTAATAGAAGTTCTGAGGTGTTTGACTAAAGAATTGTATGTGCTAAAGAATTGATTTAGGTGATCTTTCAAGTCTTCAAAGGAAGATACTTTTTTCCAATTAAGCTGTTTTGAAGCGATATAAATAATAGATAGTCGGAGGATGTAAGGTTGGAAGAGTATGGTGGATGGATCAAAATATCACAGTCAAGTTGTAAAAGTTTGTGTATGAAGGGCAAAGAGACGTGTAGTCTAGCATTGGCACGAGAGAATGCAATTCAGGCAACTTCTGGTCGATTGTTCATTTTAATTCTCTCAGTTGAGAAAAGTATTTCTCCGAATGATTGATCTGGTTTTCTGGTAACAGCTCATATTAAATGATTCCCTTCCAGTCTCACCAAATGCGCTTTAATAGAGAATCGCAAACAGAAACCAAAATTCCTTTGAAGCTAGTGGTTCTGGATCATATGATACTAACTTATGATAGATTCATATTGTATTATACGATTCTTTTTAGGCCTAATTTAATTTTTTCATTTTATATTTTTTCTTTTTTTTATAGAACCAATTTATTATTGTTGTTTCATGTTTTGCATAATAGGAGCAGGAAATAGGAAAACAGGTTACTTTTTATAGTTTTAACTTTCCATACTTGTTTTGTTCATACTCTACTGTCCAATCTTTCTAATGTATGACCTTCTATTGTGTTTAAAAATAATTTTCTATTTAATTTGATTTTTATTTCAATATTTATTGATTTTATTGATTTTTATGACTGTTGTTTAGGTATCTCGTTTTAGTTTCTTAGTATTTTTTTTTGGTGTCTAGTCAATATTCAGTTTCCATAATATCCACAGAGATTCTAAAAACAGGAAAATGGTTGTACTCAGCATCTAAACGACAGACAGAAAAGCGAAAAATGGTGTGCAAAATTTTACTTTTTCGGCATGAAAAAAATACTTTTTTACGCCAGATTGTGACTGGAGACAATTTCGTGACAATTTCGAAAAATTAGAACGCAGAAAATCATGAGTTGACTCAAGACAATCATCAACATCTCCGACAAGACCGAATCGCTTTGGAAAGAAAACAATGCTGTGCACTTGATGGTATCAGAAGGATGCCGTGTACCATAAGCTATTGACATCAGGTGAAACTGTTAATACCGTTCTACCATCAACAAATGATAAATTTCAACCATGCATTGATTGAAAAGCAAATAGAATAGGCTACAAGATACGGAAAAGTTATTTTCGGCACATTTGATTACAAGACAACGCCCCAATACACAAGCAAACGCGGCCACATACACCATTTCTGCTGGGAACTCTTGCCCCAACCGCCGTACTCACCAGATTTGGCCCCTTCCTACTATCACTTGTTTTTATCGATGTCTCACGCACTTTCCATGAAATGCTTCAACAATTACAGGGGTGTCGAAAAATGGCTTGATGACTGGGCTATTTCAAAAGTAAGGGTTTACTGAAATTCTGGTTTCTCTGGAAATTCTTCTGGTTTTACTTTGAATAAAAATTTTTTAATCTTTCTCCCAAATTAAACGTGTTTTTTTTAAATAAGAATGTTTAGCCGCCACTCCTGGTAGATCCTTGGATTATTCCTATCTTAAAACCACTTTGAGATGTTAAAGATAAGAAATAGTTAAATGTGAAACTAATCTAAATACATGTAAATGTCTTTTGGATACTTTAATAATAGTTAATTGTATACGTACAGCGAATTTTCTACTTACGCCGCACTATTTTTAGATAGGTATAAATTGTAAACTAAATATGTTAAGTATTAGTATTAATCATCACCTGATGATGTTAACTTGGTTAGCGAAACGCACCTCGATTACTTTCAATGTTATTGTGTGTGAGTGGAAAACGCATTATAAATACCTAGAATTAAAAAAAATACCAAAAGCCTTCAAAATGTTATTTTATTGAAACATATTTTCCAATAGAGAGAGTATATTTTTTCAAATAACTGAGACAAGAATGAAAAAGTATTATTATTCTAACTAGAGATGACATAATAAACTATGGAAGTGCTGTGTGGCTGGTTGTCAAATGAAAACAAAAAAGATTGAGATAGTGCCAACCCAACATGACATATAAAAGAACATAAAAAGCAAACGCCCATCGTAGCCAATCAGATAATGATAGAGCGTTATGCTGATTCTGCAAATATATACGTCAAAACAACTGAATGTAGAGAATCATAACGGGTATTTGGCCGTTTCCCTACAGCATAAAAATAATTTTATAAAGCGATATGAATGGTCGAATAAATGGAGAGAATAGAGAGACGAAAGAAAAAGATTGCTGTTTTTGCTTACTGTTTTATTGATATTACTCCTAAATTTGAAAGTATTTCTTTGTTATGAATCATGCGTAATCATTTATGCGGTATGAAATATAAAGCGGTAATTTTAAAATAGATTGCTTTAACAACTAAAACAAGTATGATCTCTACACAATTGTACCCATGCACAGGTTTGCGATTGGTTTACTCAATTTTAAAACGGTTTAAAAATACTAAGTACGGATATTATTCAAGAAATTATATAACATAATCCCAAATGGTCAGCATGTCATTTCATGCAACATAACAATAAACCCCCTATATACGAGGGTTGCTATTTGTATATCCGGAATAATAAATAAAAACTAATATTTATCATTGGAAATTGTTTTATTGTTTTTCAAAATATTCCCCGCGATGATCGATACACTTTTACATAGGTTTGAATCAATTTTCACAGAACTTGTACATACATTTTGAATGCATCAACCGCTTTTTCTGACGTCGGAAATCGTTGACCACGTAGTTTATTCTTCACAGACAGGAACAAAAAAAAAAAAATCTGCACCAAATCAGGACTGTACGGCGGATAACCCGTCAATCGAATGTTTTGACCGGTCAAATATTGAGTTGTTCGGTAAGATGTTCTTATTTCTTCAAAGACTTCTGGCAAACAAATGGTTGCGTAACATTCAGAATTGACCATTCTATGATTCTCTAATGACATTGTAACCACATGCCCATTTATCTAAAAAAAAACAAGCCATTTGCTTCGAAGTGCTTCTTGTGCGAATAACTTTTGTTGGGTTCGGCTCATTTTGAAAGACTTATAGAGTCGACAACTGTTTACTTTCGGGCTCATACGCATAGCTCCAAAATTAGTCACCTATATAGATGTTATACACGGCTTTTGATGCACCATGATTGTATTTTTTAAGCATTTCTTTGTACAAATCGACACGAGCCCTTTTTTTTGAGCGATGGTCGAATTATGTAAAATCCAACGCACATAAATCTTTTTCACGGCTAAATGTTCATGTAAAATTTTGTGTATGCTTATTATAGTAATGTCCAAGGATACCTCAATCACACACTATGTCACATGACAATCTTGCTTGATCAGTTCGCGCACAGTATCGATGTTTCCTGGCACAACAACCGATTTCGGACGAACTTTTTTAAATTCGTCCGTGAGCGATCGACGGTTACGATTGAATTCACTAAATCAGTGATATACAGTGATTTTAGATGGTGTTTCATTGCCAAAAGTCGAAGTCAGTTAATCGATGCACTGGTGTTGAGATAATCTACGTCAAAGGTAGCAGTAGATCATCGCACGAAAAATCTTACCAGTTAATTCCAATTATTGACTGAGATAAAATTTTCAAGTCACTAAACAACACAAACAGCGTCCGTATGACAAAACGTTCTGAGTACGTATACAACAATCTCAAACTTTACGATGTATGTCAGATGGCGCCTAACAACACCATTGTTTCCAATTAGGGTTTTGAATAAAAAATAATAATCGATTTTTTACTTTATTTTAAAACTTATAGATGATATTATAATATTAATAATCGATGCAAAAAACTTTTTAAAAACTTGTTACAATTAATTATAAATGAATGAAAATGTACAAAATTTAAAAAAATCACGTTACTACGAACGCGCCGCGATTGGCTGCTATGTTTGTGACGTCAGAATACCAGTGTTTTTACGTTAGTACTGTCAACGGCTTCTGTTCGTATACATACTGTCAAAATGGTTGTTGGTTAAGTGCAAAATTAAATATTGTTGATTATTAATTTAATTCAGTAATGTGTGACAAAGGGTTCATAAAAACTAATTCTGATAATATACCTGCTGTTGATATTTTGATGGTCACAGATTTTCGAATACCGATGAAGAGGAGCTGGCTCGCGAGACAGGGTGGATACGTACAAAGAACAGGAAGAAAAGAAAAATGGATACTTCGCTAACACCACCACTACAACAGACTAGCAGGATTAATGTAAAAAGGACTAAAAAAATACAAGCATCTCCACCCATCATAGTGGACAACATTAATAATTTTAATGATCTTCACGCTATCGTGAGCCAACTTCCTAACGCTCAGATTAAAGTCCTTAATGACAAGAATCTTAAAATTAATCTACAGAATGAGACAAATTTTAAAATGCTTTCAGCAGCATTAAATGAAAAGAAATATTCTTGGTATTCTTATGAGAATAAGCAGAATAGGCCAATTAAAGTTATGGTAAACGGACTGCATCACTCTGTAAAACCAGAACATATTGTACAAGAAATGCAAAAACGAGGCTACAAACTCATAGAAGCCACCCCAAAATTAAAATATAAAACAAAGCAACCCTTAAATATGTTCATGCTCTCATTTAACCACAACGAGAGTGTGGATAAAATATACGGAATAACTGATATATTAGGAGTCAGAGTTGAAATTCTACCATTGAGAAAATCCAGGCTGGTGCCACAGTGTAAAAAATGTCAAGCATACGGTCACACGCGAAAATACTGCGCTATGGAGCCACGTTGTGTTAGATGTACTGGTAAGCACCTCAAAATGGAATGTGATAAACCAAAAAATACCCAACCAAAATGTGTACACTGTGGAGAAGGACATCCAGCCAACTACAGAGGATGCATAGTTGCCAAAGAAATGCAAAAATTAAAGGATAAACGTACTAAGAAACCAACTCTTCCTAAACAGCCACAAAGAAATAATCAACAAGCGCCAGCCGACATCGCAAGTGCAGGAAAAAAATCTTTTAGCGAAACAGTTACTGGTAAGACTAAAAGCCCTACCCAAGAACAAAATCAAAACGTTTCTATTCAAGACTCTCTTCAACAAATAATGGAGAAATTAACACAAATGGACGAACGTATTAGCAGACTCGAAAATAGCGCTAAAGGAACTATTCCTAAATATTCAAATGGCAGATAACCTTAGAATTATGGAATGGAATGCCAATGGACTCTTGCAACACCAACAAGAACTGCAAGTAGTCCTAGATATGGAAAAGATTGATATATGCCTCATTTTTGAGACTCATTTTACTAATGAATCATACATTAAACTCAAGGGATATAAAGTATACCATACCATACATCCCGAAAATACCGCCAAAGGTGGAAGTGCTATCGTAATTAAGGAATCAATCAAGCATCACCAAGAAATGGGATATAAAACATAACAGTTTCAAGCTGCCTCTGTAAACATTAAAACTAAAACATATGAGATCATAGTCTCCGCAGTTTACTGTCCGCCTAGACATGCTCTGAAAAAACAACAATATTTAGACTTTCTAAATAGTCACGGATATAGGTTTATCATTGGAGGTGATATAAATGCCAAACACGTTCAGTGGGGATCCAGGTTAACCCATACAAAAGGAAAAGAACTACTACAAGCAATTAACTAACTAAAATGTGAAACAATGTCAACTGGTAAGCCAACATATTGGCCTACAGACCCCAATAAAATACCAGATCTACTTGATTTTTTCATAACTAGAAATGTGTCTGTAAGCTATATGCATGTGGACGAGGCATGGGATATGAACTCTGATCACTCTCCCATTCTTCTGATCTTAAGTGATAGCATCATACAGAAGGAAACTCCTCCTATATTGACAAATCGACTGACTGACTGGCAGAGTTTTAAACTTCAACTTGAAGAAACGGTAGACTTGAGAGTCCACTTAAGAAATGAAGAACAACTCGACAATGAAGCGGAAACATTTTTAAACGTTATCCAAAGGGCTGCATGGGATAACACACCTAATATTACTCCTAGAACCAAAGGCAATAACTACCCCAGAGAAATAAAAGAACTCATAACCGAAAAAAGAAGGCTTAGAAGAATATGGCATCAATCTAGATCGCCAGCAGATAAAACTAGATTAAATAATGCAACAAAGCAACTGAAAAGGGATATACAAAAAAATAAAAATTATACTATAAGTAACTACCTAAGTGAACTGTCAAATGACAGTAAAACTGACTATTCACTATGGAAAGCTACCAAAACACTAAAAAGACCAATCCTGCAGAATCCACCAATTAAAAATGCAGATGGAACATGGGCAAAAAGCAATTTACAAAAAGCTAACAGATATTCTGAATATTTAGAAGGGACTTTCCAGCCAAATGAAGGTGAAAACATACTTGACTGGGAAAATCTTGGCCAAGAAGAAAGTGACATAAGACCTGTTACCCCAAAAGAAATTGCATCAGAAATTAAAGAAAACATCAACACAAAAAAAGCCCCAGGGTTTGACTTAATCACGGGAGAAGTCATGAAACAGCTTCCTCGTAAAGCTATAGTAAAACTTACATATCTTATAAATGCATCTTTTAGATTAAAATATGTACCTAAGATATGGAAAGTTGCAGAAATGATAATGATCCCAAAACCCGGAAAACCACCGAATGAAGTTTCATCTTACAGGCCAATCTCCTTGCTACCTGTTATTTCAAAACTGTTTGAAAAAATATTCCTTAAAAGATTGAAGCCAATCATTGAAGATAAAAACATAATTCCAGACCATCAATTTGGATTTAGAGAAAGCCACTCAACTATAGACCAGGTCCATAGGATAACAAATATAATTGAAAAGTCACTGGAAGAAAAAAAAAATTGTTCTACCGTATTTCTCGATGTGGCCCAAGCCTTCGATAAAGTGTGGCATGAGGGCCTCAACTACAAATTAAATAAACTTTTGCCTAAACAGTTTGCGCAATTATTAAAGTCTTATATCTCAGATAGATATTTCAGAGTTAAACAGGAAGATGCATACTCTGAACTAAAAAATATTAAAGCAGGAGTACCGCAAGGTAGTGTATTGGGACCAGTCCTTTACCTATTATATACCAGTGATATTCCTGAATTAGACCCAGACACGATAGCAACATTTGCTGACGATACTGCTATTATGGCTGTAGGCGTAGACCACGAAGAAGCGGCAATAAACCTGCAAACCTCAGTTAATAAAATTAACAACTGGACTAAGCAATGGCGAATCAAATTAAATGAGTCTAAATCCGCCCATATTAATTTCACGAACAAAAGAAATTAACATATCCCCGTTAGTATAAATAATATCCAAGTACCATATGCTAATACAGCAAAATATTTGGGTATAACATTAGATGCCAAGCTACGCTGGAGGGCTCATGTCAAAAAGAAAAAGAAGAACTTGACATCAAATTTAGAAAAATGTATTGGCTGCTTGGACGAAATTCCCCTCTATCAGTCTACAACAAAGTACTCTTGTACAAACAAATTCTAAAGCCCGTATGGACATATGGCATCCAGCTGTGGGGTTGTGCCAAAAAGAACAACTTGGAAATAATCCAGCGATTCCAAAACAAAGTACTAAGGAACATTGCAAATGCCCCTTGGTATTTCAGAAACAGTGACCTCCATAGGGACTTGGAAATGGACACCGTTACCCAGACCATTAGCAGATTTGCCCAGAGTCACGAGCAGTGACTTCTTCAGCACGTCAATGTCGAGGCCATCCAGCTCCTTGATAATGCAAGTCAAATCAGAAGACTTAAGAGGACCAAACCCTTTGAGTTGGTTTGAACGTTTGTGTTAGTAAAAAAGCAGAGCATAGTGCTGGTGTATACGTTAATATTGGTGTAATTAAGTTATTGGATTTAATTTAAGGGATACTAGTGAGTAAGTTCTTAAAATCATCTTTTCTTTTGTAGTAACTTAGGTTTGTACAACATTACTCATTGATCAACTTTGGTCAGATTGTAATTTTGGAAAACTTCCTCAGGGATGTTTTATAAATAAAAAAAAAAATTAAAAAAAAAAAACAGATTTTCGAAAAAATGACATTCGGTTTAATCCAGCTGAAGTTCGAGGTGCTAAAGCATCGATGTACGTTTTTTTAAAAATAATAATAATGTAAATGAAAATAAGAAACACAATATTTCTATTAAATATAATTAAACTATTTGTAGGGTGTCACGAGAAAGTTACGGTGACAAGGCTATAGATTTTGTTTAACTTAAATGCAAAAATGGTATTTGCACGGAAAAAGGACGTGTATGTTGAAAACATAAAGTTCGGAGTAAAGCTTATACGGTTACTTTGATTATTAATGACAAATTAAGTCCAAGAAACTCAATGTCACGATTATGTACCTTCAGCAGGTAATAAATACTCAAACAAAAATAAATTATATAATGTTATAAATAGTAATATTTTGTATATATTTGATGATAGATGGATGTAAACATACATTAGCACTAGTCAAGTGGACACATCGGAGAAGTGAAGATCCAACACCCACTGAAGAAAAATGTTAAATATTGAGTAACCAAAAGATATTTTCTAGTTTTGTAATTATTGTTTGAGCACAAAAACATTATAAATCATAATTAGAAAAACAAAACACATACATACTGTTTAAATCACTAATTTTATTTCAATAAAAAATACACTACAATACACTGTTAACAAAATACACTGTTAAATATACATAAAACTTCCCCCAACTAGGATAATATGGATACTATATTACAGTAGATTATAGTATGTAAACTACATTAATAATCAATTCAGAACAAAACAATCACTATTCACAATTATATACATATTTATTTGATTGTATTTATTGAAGTTTGCAATACTTTTAAAACCACACAGATTCTTCAAACCATCACACTAAACTCTATTAACAATATTTAAAAAAAAATCCACCCATACTACATTATTGCTTTAATTAAAGTTTTCACTATTTTTAAAACGATGGCGATTTTTCGCCTTACATGTTTTATAAACCACCACACATAATGATAATAATATTTGCAAATATAAATAAATCTGGCTGCTAACTAACAATAGTAATGCCAAACCAGCTAGAGATTTCCTAAATAAGAAAAGGCACCTAATTTTTTTTTGAGTGGAAAATTTATGGTTGATGTGTGGAACTTTCTTGTTGAAGTCTACCCACTAGAAAACCACTATCACCCTACCAGCAGTCGCCAATACCTATAATAAATTTCTAACCTATGTTTAAACATACCCTATCAAATGAACATGTTCAATCGATAAATTAAATGTATCAAAATCCTGAAAACCCCTAAATATTTTAACTGTTTTGTTTTTATTTAGAATATAAATATACCATTTTCTCTACTTTTTGTTTGGACAGTAGGTTTGCTTTTCTATTTATATTTTTTTTGCATACTCCTTAAGAGGTTTGTTTTGATTTCATGGAAAACTGCTTTGCCAGTCCTTAATTTAACTAGTTGGTGTTCATCTAACTGATCATACAAAATTGTACATTCATTGTACTCTTCGACCATCTACAAATTAGATTATCCTGTAAAACTTTTCATATACGATTACCTTCCAAATCGGTAGTCGAATTTTGTTCTTGTCTGTTCTTATTTAATTCTTGAATATTATTATTCCTATCCTACAAAATTGACGATCTTGTAGGGCTTTTTTATTGTTACTACCCTTAGTTGTATTGCTACATGTAGATTCTTTGCGAACACATAGAAATATTCCTTCTTATAAATTGTGAACGTTAATTTGTTATCCCTACATGAGTTAAATAATATAAATAAAAGTTATAAAAACTAATTCAAAAAACAAACGGAACCCTAATCTGATTTCATTCTGAACTTACCTTTGAGCATCCATATATATGAGAATAACGTCGAAAACAGCACCGAAAGCCTAAATAACAATTGAAAGCAAGCATATTTTCAAATCGATCGCAAACCAACAAAAACAGTCAAAGATATAGGTTAAACCTATAGAACAATGACTAAGATCGATAAATTGTTTTATTTACCTGAAACTCCAATTCTTTTGGAACGTCTGTTCAGAAAGAGGGCGAAAGAAAATTTCGGTATAAGTAACCGAATTGCCCCGAGCCGAACCAATTGGCCATTGGCCGATGGAACATTTGTGAGGTCACAAATTGTTCCGATTTTTTCGGGAATTGTCGGCGTGTCATCGGTACTAAGTTTAAAAATGTATTTTCAATTTGATATAACTTTTTAATTATAAGAAAAAAAAAAATAGTTTTCTTATAAAACTTATATATGATCTTTCCATTTATGATAAAAAAAAATGTTCAAAAGCCAAATTCTGGATACAAATATAGCAAGTCTCGTATTAGGGATACCCATAATATCCTTTTTCCTCAAATTTTATAAACATTGCCATCGACTGACAATAATTTAACTTCATATCATAAACTACAATCTATAGGGTGATTTTTTTTAGTGCCTCCGAACTTTAAATTCAAATAAAACAACTAAGTTAGATGCCGACATGCAATTTCCGACTGTTTCTGACAAAGCGCATTCTGTCAATCCAATTTCCGACCACTATTTCAAGCAATTGGGGTCTTATGTCCGCAATTCTCCGAGTTATATTTGGTTTCCGTGGCGTCAATAGTTGCTGCTTTATAGGTATAGACCAAAGATTTAACATAACCCCAAAGAAAATAATTTAAAGACATTAAATCACATGACCTTGGTGGTCAATTAACAGGGGTTTTTCGACATTTTGTGACATTTTCAACATTTCCCCGACTTTTTTTGACAATTTTCGACAATTTACAAGCATTGCTCTGACATTGAACGTTGCATGTTGATTTGCCAGAATACATTGAGTAATTTTGAGATCAGAAGTGTGCAAACTCACAGTTCGTTTGATAGCGACCTGTATGTTTAGGGTGGTTATTGTTAAATTTTGCTAATAAATGAGATAAACCCTATAAGAATAGTAAAGCAACACGTGGATAAGTTCCATATTAGATATTTGATGATTCATGATTTTCGAAAGCATACCAATGCCACTGTGCCACAAAGTAATGCTGGTTATTGTGGTGCCGTGGATAGATGAACATGTTAGCGTTAAATTAAAAGCATTAAGAATGGTTGTTTCAATCTTTTCGATGGCATATAATTTGGAAAACCTGTTAATTTTGATAAGGATTTATTGTTGGATGAAATTGAAGCTGATCTCAAACAAACCATTCAGGAGTTAGTCACAAAGCTTGAAACTTCATGATTCAAGTATTCACTGTAAAAAATCCGACTGTTAATATGATGGGATTTTTACAGGAATTATTCACGATAAGGTTCTTCCTAATAAAACCTGAACGTAAATATTATCAAAAAGGTCGAAGACTGATTAATCAAAAAGGTATTATTCTACCTCATGACAATGCAAAGCCCAAAGTGCCAGAATTATTCAAGGAAATAGTTAGCCCAGAAAGTACCTTCCCACCCACTCCATTCTCCTGATGCTGCACCATTAGATTACCGTCTTTTCAGATCTGTGAAACCTTGTGGAAAAAACCCTACTTCGACAATTGTTGAAACTGCACTTGAATAATATTTTACTTCAAAATCATTCTGATTTTACAAAAAGAAAACAGAAGGTTTGTCAAACAGATGGGTGAAAATTGTTAATAACGATGGATCTTGTTTTTTCACTTCCAACGGGTTTATCTGTGAACAATAAATTTAATTGAACTAAAAAAAGTTAATTGAAATCTTTCTGTAATATATTTTTAGAACTAGAATTTTTAACTTAACATTATGAACTTTTGTAGTTTGACCTTCCTGAACCGAACCGGAACACCTATCCTGAGCCTCACTTTCTAGAACGTTCCTGGACCAATCATAATGTTTTCCAAGAATTGATTTTACTGTTTGATTATTTATTTCTACAAATATATTTTATAGTCCATGTGTACGTCTTTAAAGATTTTTGAATACTCAAATGTCAAATATTCCTAAATCCATAAAATAAGATTAATAGTCAAGCATTTAAACAATATTCTTGTTCTTTTATATTGTTTTATATTATACTGTGTATGTTTGGGTTGGACTGCTATACCAGTTATGTTTAAATCAAATTAAAATATACTACATGTAATATAGTAAGGTATTTTTCATTTACTACTAAGGTAAGCAGTATTGTCGTTGTTCTAAAAGTACAAAAATGACACCATGTTGTTTCAAGCAATTATGAGAATTTGAAAATTGACGAGTTATTAGTATGAAAGAAGCGGGTTTAAGTTTTCATGAAATAGTAGGGCGATTGGATATTACTGCTTCTATCGTTATAAAGACACGGATAAAGTACTTTAAGGATCAGAATTATGTACGTGTATGAAGTCCTGATCGTCCTAGAAGTATCTCAGGACGTGACGAATGGCATCTTATACTTCTTGTACGATTACCTAATTCGGCCCATACCCCGCAGTATTACAGTGTTATAATAACAGTGATGAACCTACTTATTATTTTTCTTGTATCAAATAAAGCGTATTCCATTAAGAGGTTTCGAATGTTGGTAACGAATAAAAGAAACATTTCACAACACGTTTCATGACATAAGTTATTTATGGCAGTGCGAAGTTGGATAGTGTATAATTATACGTGGAATACATCTGGCAAATGACCGCCACGACTTCTTTGGCAGCTCACAATTATTTTGTTGAAATTATCAATTACTGCTGAACACATTTGCGGAGTTATGTCACGAATTATTCGCCTAATTTCTTCTTTCAACTGGTTTGCGGATTATTTTCGTAAGCTTTGCTATATAGCCCCACAAAAAATAGTCTAGCGGCGTCAAGTCGCATGACCTTGGTGGCCAATTTACGTCCCCATTCCGGGAGATCAGCCTCCTTCCAAACTGTGTACGCAATAAAGTCAATGTTTCACGTGCTGTATGACATGTCGCACCATCTTGTTGGAACCACATATTCTCTAAATCCATGTCCATTATTGATCCCATAAAAAACGGATAAAGTACATATCATAAGTAAACATCAATCATCGTTCGGTATCGTTCTCCGTTTACTGTAACAGCTCGTTCATTTTCATCTTCAAAAAAAAAACGGTCCAATGATACCCTCAGCCCAAAAACCGCACCAAACTATGACACGTTGAGCATGCATCGGGATATCGTAGATTTCTCTAGGATTTTCATTGCCCCAGATGCGACAATTTTGTTTATTTACGTAACCGTTTAAGTGGAAATAAGCTTCGTCATTGAAAATGATTTTATCGCAAAAATTATTGTCATTTGCCTTCATCTGTAGGATCCAATTGGCAAATGCACGGCGTTGCCCATGGTCGGCTGGCTTTAGCTCCTGTGTTAGCTGAATTTTGTAAGGATGTAGACTTAAGTCTTTTTTCAAAATTCACCACGTTGAAGTTCTGCTGCTACCCAAATGTTGCGCGCGCCTGTTAACAGATATTTGTGGATTTTCAGTAACACTTTCACAAACCGCCTGAATATTTTCAACCGAACGAGCAGGACGTCCCCAACAAGATGGTGCGACATGTCATACAGCACGTCAAACATTGACTTTATTGCGTACACAGTTTGGAGGGAGGCTGATCTCCCGGAATGGGGACGTAAATTGGCCACCAAGGTCATGCGACTTGACGCCGCTAGACTATTTTTTGTGGGACTATGTGAAGAGCAAAGCTTACGAAAATAATCCGCAAACCGTTCAACAGTTGAAAGAAGAAATTAGGCGAATAATTAGTGACATAACTCCGCAAATGTGTTGAGCAGTAATCGAGAATTTCAACAAAAGAATTGTGAGCTCCTAGAAAAGTCGTGGCGGTCATTTGACAGATGTTGTATTCCACGTATAATTGTACACTATCCAGCTTTGCACTGCCATAAATAACTTTCAGGTATGTTATGAAACGTTTCTTTTATTCGTTACCAACATTTGAAACCTCTTAATGGAATACCCTCTATTAGTGGAATTTGTTGTATTTTTATAATTTTATATATCGAAAATTTTACATTACATTATGCCCGAAAAATAACGGAACTTTATAAAGTTATTTTACCATTTTTTTTTTCTTATACACCGTTGGACACGTCCAATCAATGCGAGCATAGATTTTTTATGTCGTTTTTCGGAATTGCCTCAATGATTGACTCTCGTCATAGCTTCTTAAACTAATAACACCACGATAAAACTCCTTTTATGCCCAGTTTGAGTTTCGGGAACAGATAATAGTCACACTACGATACATCAGGTGAATACGGTCGATGTTGAAGCACACAGACTTGTTTTTGAGTTAAAAATTCACAAAAGCAATAGTCCTGTGAGATGGTGCATTATCGTGCAACAAAAACCAACTTCCCGATGCCCGATATTCGTCTCTTCTCTCACTTGTCTTCACTTTTGTACAAACGCTCCATAACACCCAGATAATGATCCACCAATGATTTTTTGACCGAGGCGATAATTTCACGTACTTTTTCCATCAATTCATCCGGATTTTTGTTTCGTGGTCGACCTACGTTCGAGTAGTCTTCCAAAGCAAAGCAAAGCAAAGCACGATCGTCCTGGAATCGCTTATACAACTCGAACACACGTGTACGGGATAAGCAGTCATCACCTAACTACAAATTTACAAATAAACTTTACAAATTTTATCAGGCTTGAAACAACATTTAATATTAGCTCTTTGTTCCATCATGTTTTTGAGATGAGGAAACAAGAGGTACTATCACTTTAAGCGCTATAATCTGACAATCCGTAAATTGATTCTAATGATGGAGGTCTCACTTTATAGAGGATATATACAGCTTTCAGATTAATTATTGTTTCAATAGATGGTTCTAGTAATTTTCTTTAAATTTAAAAAGTTCCGTAATTTTTCCCAGATGCTTTGTAAAATCGTGGTGTGTACAAAATTTTAAAAAAATACAACAAAATATATTTTTCATAGTGCAGTATTTTTTGTCTCCGGCATATTTCGGATCCTCTTAATTACAAATATCGTAAAATAATTCGAATATTTTTAGTTAAGAGAACATTTTGAAAACTTTGTACTTTATTTGTTTAAAAACATTTATGTAAGTGCAACTTGGCTTTTCAGATAAATATACACATGATACATTTTCAATCGATTAATTACGTATATAAACTATGCCAATATCCCGATCTTACTCTTTATCTACAGTAACTAAAAGAGAATAAAATATTAATGGTTCAATTAGATGGTATAATATGGCTGAAGTACCTCCATTCACATCACTCAATATCCATTTGCATAAATCTTGTCAAAATAGTGCCTGTGGCTTGAAGCTTATAACTTATTATAGAGAATGTGTGCATAAAACTTATGCAGATTTAGCTAACGACCACCTAAGCGCTTATAAAGTTTAGTTAACGAGCTTATTCTCATTTTGTTCTTCCTTGTACGATACGAAGTAACATCTGAGTAATTATACCAACTTGTAGACGATCTTGTAATCTGAATGAAATCAAAATAAAAATTTTAAGATTACTTAAACATACTTTAGCTCCGAGGACATGCATCGAGAGCATAGAGTTGAATTTCTAAGTTTCATGTACAGGTATACTGTATGTAAATATATATATATATATATATATATATATATATATATATATATATATATATATATATATATATATATATATATTTAACTTATATTTTAAAGTTGAGTTTCGTCAAAATGACCACTTTCATTTCTTATAGTTTTCCGACAAATTCTTTCGTTGAATTAGTTTATCGAAGTATCCGATATTTAAGCTTTTCCATTCGCTTTTTAGATAATCCCAGATTTCTGAACTTTAAGGCGAACGATATGGGGCTCCTGAGTCCCAAACCAATTCAATAGAAAAAGAGATGGTGTGATTGCGATAGTAATTTCATAGTTTCTATAGTTTATTATTTTTTTGTTTGGGAAATTTTTGATAGAGTTTAGATGAATGTTTGGGATTATTATTATGTCGGAAGAGAACTGCATAGAAGGAATACAATTAGGACCAGCATTTAGCTCAGGCTTTTGAAAATATTTTAATCCTTTCTTTCCTTTACTTCAACATTCAACAACAACATCACTTCACATTCACTTCAACATTCACTGTTAACAAAACACCCTTAAAACATCACCAACTCGTGCGTAAATGAAATTGTACCAAATTGACTTGGATTGAACATGAAATATTTGCCTATTGAATTCAAACACTTGAAATTTTAACTGAAAAATTCGGCTATCATTCCTTTGATCCTTGGCTGACGAGATAGAAACAACTCAAACCTATATTTCTTATATATCACTAAGTATGGGTGTCTCTAAACAATATTAATTGATGCTGATAAGCATTGCCTTAAGATATTGGCTAGAATATTGTTATGATCCAAAAGTTAATTTGTTCGGGCGAAACTGTATTTTTGGCGATGGTTGTATGGTCCGGGGAATTTATAAATAAAAGGGAAATAACTGAAGAGCAATTCCCATAATATGAAACTCTTGTTCGGTTGCAACTTTCAGTCATCCTTACGGAGTTCCCTCTATCTCCGTGTATTCCAGTTTCCATTATTATAAGATACACTCTGTGTCAAAATATTAGGTATACTTAAACAACTAATTTTTGAAATTTTTCCAAATAACATATTGATATGAAAACCGCAGTAAACTGAATCTTATACTCATCTTGAACTAAAGATATTCCTCAAGGAAAAAATACTTCTTATTTATACTTTTTATGGATTTTAGATGCAAAATATTAGATACATGTTCAGTTTTATCGAAACGAGGAAAGTTAACAAGAGGATAACATAAACAACTGACATTTTAATATTTTGTGGTCTTTCCACCACCTTATTAAATCAAAAATTCTTTTTGGTAATGAATCGTATAACTGTTTTATTGTTTGTCATGAATTACTTTCCATGAAGCCTGAATAGTACTTTACAAATCGTCCACATTGGTTACCTTAACACTTCCTCCTCCTATTTGCTGTCTAGATAATATTTTGTGTTCTTTTCCGAGATCATAAAAATTAAAGGAAAAACCATCAGGTTTTCATACAAACCGCTTTTTTTTTTCGTCAAGAAAAATAATTTCCTCTCACTGCTAAATCGCAATTTGCACTTTAGCTTCCTCAGCATTTCTTCGTGCAATCATAGAGGAATTCGATGCAATTCTCAGAATGAATCTTGACAGAGCAGGTGGCCTCCCAGTTTAACAATTCGAACCAACTTGACAACCAATGAAAAACTTTCTTTTAATCGGCGTCCGATGTCCCTACAAGTCATCCCATCTGCGTTTAATGAAAACATTAATCCCATTTCTTCTTTTAAAAATCACTGATTTTTTAAAATAATAAATCACTATTTTATTTTACAAATCCAATAAATTAAACTGAGAAATAATTGTATTAAACTGTTAAATTGTTTTAAAACCTCTAAAGGATTAAGAAATCTTAAATATAAACAGGTAGGTCTAACATTTTGACACCCAAATAACTAAATATTTCCTAATAATTGTTTTATATTCTGTTCAATGTCAATTAAACCTAACCTTTCCAATATTTTAACTGGTATTTGAAACAAAAAACCCACTAAAAAAATTACTTATAACTCAATGAGATTTACCATTCAGCATCAAATCACTTTTTTAAAATTCTCGCCGCGCGTTTCGCTAACCATGTTAGCATCATTAGGATATGATTCTTAATCTCAACCTTTACAATCTCAATGATCTGCAATCAGACTGAATCATCTCCTGATGATGCTAACATGGTTAGCAAAACGCGAGGCGAGAAGTTTAAATAAGTACTTCATTATTCTCGATATGGCGGCATCCTCTGGTCTGGCTCTCTGATCTGGGATTATCTCAAAGATAAAATGGAGGCTAATAAACCATTAACAACAAAAGGGTTAAAAATGAGTATTTGAAAAGCCATTTAAATAATTCATTGACTGAAAAATGTGAAGAACTTATAAAAGTAATTTATATTGTACGTATGTTAATCAAACAAAATTTATTAAACCTTTTACGTTTCGATGACATTCTAAAAAGTTTTCATGAGTTAATCTTTTTAATTCCTTTAATAAGTTATCACATTGGACAAACTGACGCACCGTACATAAACTAGAGATTTCATTTAATTTTTTTTGCAAACTACCAGACTGGAATTTCCAGGACGTGGACTACAAAACGTTCGACGAGGGAAAGTCAGTTTTAATAGCGACAGACACGAATTATAAACGTCTAATCGACTGGATCTGCATGTGCCAGAGTGGATTATGCAAAGCGGCTCACATCAATTTTGAATAATTTCAGTGATTTGCCGACTGGATGGAAACCTGATCTGAACCAGAGGTGAGACTAAGTATTAAAATTTGTTGGAAATGACACTATATATTATTTATTGGAATGTACAGATTTTTTAAAGTGTTATAGCATAGCAACACTATGGTAATTAACTGAAAAAGACGAGAATGTAGTATGTCCACATTCTTGATTAACTTGTATGTCGAAGGCGCACTAAAAATATTGGAACTATGGGAATACCTTATAGAGAAAATATTTTTAAAAAAATTATGGACAACCAAGTTATGTATGTATGTATATAACGGTAATTTCTTTCCGGTTTTATCTCTTAAGAAAACACGTTATTTACAATGGATAGTTAAAATGTATTTATTCAAAGTATTCGGTATTTGATTCTATACATTTGGCATTTTGCCAATTTGTGGATGTCATTCCAAAAGAATAATTTCTCCTTCGAGCTAAACCATTCATCGAGCCATTTTTTAACTTCTTTGAAATCGGCGAACTGCTGCTCTACAAGCGCATGCCCCATCGATGCGAAAAGGTGGTAGTCGGATGGAGCCAGATCTGGAGAGTACGGCGGGTGCGATAAAACTTCCCATCCAAGTGATTTCAACACTTCTTTGATTGCTTTTGCTGTATGAGATGGCGACTTTTCATGCTGCCAAATCACTTTATCTGGTCTTTGAGCGTATTATGGACGTTTTTCGATCAATTCACAGTTCAAATTGATCATTTGTTGTCGGTAGCGTTCAGTATTAACTGTTTCTCCAGATTTCAACCGTTCATAATATACGACACCAACCTAGTTCCACCAGACACAGAGCATGACCTTGCGACCAAAGCGATTGGGATTTGTAGTCGATGGGCCGACTTCGCCAGGTGATAACCATCACCCGTTCCTATTTGATGCAGAAATGACTTCCTTTCATACCTTTGAAGCAGCATTTCACTGACGATTTTTCTATTTTTCTAATTGCCGGTCGTTCAATTCATGTGGCACCCATATTCCCATCTTTTGGATCTTTCCTTTCGCTTAACCGTGTAATCGTTCACAAATTATGACTCGGCTCGGTGTTTTTGAGTTTGTGTTGGGTCTTTATCGAATCACTCCTGCAATTCCGCATCTTCAAACGTTTTCGGCCTACCAGGACTTGCTTGCTCTTGAACGTTGAAATCGCCACATTTGAATTGTCGAAACCACGTTTCACATGTTCTTATGGTTGGTCTTTAAGTCTCTACCAGTAAACGATGATTTTCAGCGGCTTTTTGCTTTTGATGCAACAAGATAAGTAAGGCGTGCCGAGCCGCAAATGCACGTTTTCAGACACAAAACTCGACATTTTCAAAAAATTATAAATCTATAACGCTGTTATTTTGGCGGAACGTAACTTGTGGAGTTTTGATGTTAATGCCAGTAAAATAAAATGACATATTTATCAAATCATAACATTGAATACTAATGGCTAGTGAAATCTGTTACAAAAAACCGGAGAGTAATTGCCGACACTCCCGTGGTATATATATATATATATATATATATATATATATATATATATATATATATATATATATATATATATATATATATATATATATAAACCGGTCCCGAGAGACACGTGACGTCGCATGGTTAATTGTGGGCATATATATATATATATATATATATATATATATATATATATATATATATATATATATATATATATATATATATATATATATTTCATTCTTTCGCTATGAGCTTTTTTCCTTTCGTCAGACCAAGTTGTTCCAGTCTTCCTACATTTTTCTCTCTGGCCAACCTTCCAAACGTTAACCTTGTGTCTGAAACAGCCTCTATCCTGAATTTCACTTTGTGTAATATTTGCTGATCTTAGGTCCTCTTTAATTGCAGCAATCCATTTAATTATTTCTACTTTACCTCTACTCCTATTTTCATAAAATTCGACTATTTGTCTAGTTAGCCTACTCGGATTCATCCGTTTTATGTGTCCGTAAAACTTAAGTCTTCTTTTTCTCATATCGCTATGTATATCTGTGTATTGTTTGATTTCTTGGTTTTCTCGAAGTCGGTATGTTGTGCCATTTATTTGTTTGGGGCCTAAAATATATATATATATATATATATATATATATATATATATATATATATATATATATATATATATATATATATATATACATATATATATATATATATATATACATATATATATATATATATATATATATATATATATATATATATATATATATATATATATATATATATAAATATATATATATACATATATATATATATATATATATATATATATATATATATATATATATATATATATATATATATATATATATATCTTCCTAACATTATAAATGTGAACGTATGTTTGTTTGGATGTCAGTCCTTCAACGATTATATGGACCGTCTTGATTTTTTTAACGCGTTCAAAGTAATCTGATTTGTTCATTACTACAACCTTCTTTCCCTTATCAGCTTTTAAATAAATTTATTTGTAATAAATTACAAATAAATTATCCTTAACAGCTTTTAAATTGCCTTTACATGACTCTCTGACGAAAGCTTTGGATGACTCCGGTAAGTGTTTAATACCAGTTTCAATATCGCCTACTTTATCGCTTAAACGGATGGAGGAAGGATTCTCAATGAAATTTGGCACAGAAGTCGATTATGTCGTGGAAAGGATATATATATATATATATATATATATATATATATATATATATATATATATATATATATATATATATGATATATTATGCTATGATACTTTATGCTATGAAGTTCCGTTACCACTCACCATGAAGTACAACTGAAGTACCATGAAACACCAATCATTTATTGCGAATTTTCCGAAACTATAAAACCTACAAACTTAAAATTTGGCAGGAATGTTCCTGATGCATCGTAGATGTTCGGTAAGGAAGATTCTAAGGTTCTTAAGATTCGCTAAGGTTCATAAAAATAAACTCCTAAGGGGGCGTCAAAGATAAGTGTAAAGTCCTACAGACTTGAAATTTAGCAGGAATGTTCATGCATCGTAGGTAGATGTTCGCTAAGGAGGAGAGTTCGTAAAAATCAACTCCTAAAGGGGCTTGTGGGGACATAAATGATAAATATATTCCGAAATTTGAAATTTGGGATTATATCGTTATGAATTTCTCGCAATTGTACCTTCATGAAATTTATAGAAAAATGTATATATATATATATATATATATATATATATATATATATATATATATATATATATACATATATATATATATATATATATATATATATATATATATATATATATATATATATATATATATATATATATAAATATTTTAAACAAATACTAAACTGTCCTGAGCAAGATTCTATCTCAATGTCTACTAGACAGAGCACAGGGACAGTTATAACCTAAAATTGGTGAATATCAAGCAGGTTTTCGACCGGGCAGATCCTGCCCTGAACAGATCCTGAATCGAAAGTTGATCCTAAGACATCAAAAGCTGTACAATAAAAATCTCGTCTGTACATTTGTGGATTTCAAAAAAGCATATGATTCTATTGACCGCAAATTTTTATTCCGAATCTTGAAAGAACAAGGACTAGATCTGAAAACGCTGGCAATTATTAAAGCAACGTTAACTAACACAAGGTCAAAAGTTAAATTCATAGGTGAAATCTCAGAGCCCTTCGAAATTAAAACTGGAGTGAGACAAGGGGATGGACTCTCGCCACTCTTATTTAACTATGTTCTAGAAAAAGTAATACAGGAGTGGCGTGAAAAAAAGTCGGCCCTGAATATTGACCAGCCCATTAAACTGGGGAGAACCAACATCAAAATTGATTGTCTGGCATTTGCTGATGATCTAGCAATTTTAGCTCAAGATGTATTAACGGCACAGAAACAGATTGAAATCCTAAAAGAAACAGCAGAAAAGGTAGGACTCCAAATTTCCTTTGAAAAGACACAATACATGACCTACAACAGACTAAGAACATCATTTCTAAAAACAAAATATAATAACATCAGACGAGTCTCTCAATTCAAATATTTGGGTGAAATAATCATGGAAAATGGGTTGGAAAAAGCGGCGAATAAAGGTAGATGTCAAAAAATGGAAACGGCATTGAGACTTACACAAAATATTTACAACAAAAAATGCCTATCTAAAAACACAAAACTGAGACATTACAACACAGTTATTAAGCCAGAATGTCTATATGCTGCAGAAACGCTCATTTTGAATAGAAAGAGGGACATCGAGGACATTGAAAAGAAGGAAAGAAAAATCATAAGAAAAATCTTAGGCCCCAAACAAATAAATAGCACAACATACCGACTTCGAGAAAACCAAGAAATCAAACAATACACAGATATACATAGCGATATGAGAAAAAGAAGACTTAAGTTTTACGGACACATAAAACGGATGAATCCGAGTAGGCTAACTAGACAAATAGTCGAATTTTATGAAAATAGGAGTAGAGGTAAAGTAGAAATAATTAAATGGATTGCTGCAATTAAAGAGGACCTAAGATCAGCAAATATTACACAAAGTGAAATTCAGGATAGAGGATGTTTCAAACACAAGGTTAACGTTTGGAAGGTTGGCCAGAGAGAAAAATGTAGGAAGACTGGAACAACTTGGTCTGACGAAAGGAAAAAAGCTCATAGCGAAAGAATGAAATTAGTATGGGCGCAAAGGAAGGCTAATAACAACAAACGCCTCTAATTGTACTTCGTGTGGTCCACTAGGGTCCATACGTGAATAATAATAGCGTTCTATGGCGCTTTCTGATTCCTAATCTCCATTTATCTGTGTCTTTCCATATATCTTCTGGCAATTCACTTTTCTTCATTTCTTCGTGGATTCCGTCTCTCCAGCTTCGCCTCGACCTTTCCCTTCTTCTCCTTTGTGGTTTCAACACCCATTATTTCTGGAATTTTCTCATTTCATACTCTGCCCCTTCTAGAATTTCTTGCTGACATACTCGAGAAATCTATTTCGATTCTAAGGAGCATTTTCTCTGTAGTTTGCCATATTTACCATACTTCGCTGCCGAATGTATTAACACTCTTCATAACGCTGTTATATATTAGATGTTTGTTGTTTTAAGATATTGATTGGTCCCAGTATTCCGTTCATCATAACTATAGCCTTTCTTCCTTGCTTGTTTCAGTCTTTTGTTGCCTTATTTTATTGCCTTATCCAAAGTTCACTTATTCTCACTCCAAGGTATTTATATTCTTCACGTTTTTCATTTTCACTCCCACTTGCAATGTTTTAACTGTGAGTACACATACATTGTTTTATTGACGTTTACTTCCAGGCCTCATTTTGAGGTGGAAGAGCAGTAATATATTAAGGGAAGAATTAATTTAATCCATCCATAATCCAAATAGGATGCTTTGTCCATTGTTTTAGCCACCGCCACAACATCAGAAAGTGTCTTCCCAGATTAGTCATCAGTTGGGTTCGAAGCGAACGCGTGGAAAGCGTCTGAAGAAATGATCATGGCCACAAATAATAGCTATGTGAGATGGCGGTTGTAATCACATAGATCTCACACTATCCTTTAGCAGATTATCGCAGCCACTTAGAGTGCGCGTAACAGTCCATGTCCGCTAAAACTCCGGGTAGTATACCAGGTATGCTTAAAAAGTTATGCTGTGGGTGGCAAATATTATTGAGTAACTTCAACGTTTGTCAGTTGATTAAATGCGCGTAATATTTTTTTGTTTCATGAGTTGCTGTGGAGTTCATTGGAAAATATTCTTGTTATTCCCTCTGCGTAACATTCACAAAAATGAATAGAATGGATTTTTTTTAATTGGAAAAGCAAACCTAACAAAATTGAAACTTATATCAGTGAAACAGTGGACTGTTTTAAACAAAGCACCACGTTGGCGAGACCCGACCTACAAACAAAATACGTGTCCATCCCCGTGCCGAACAAAATAAGCAAAATAAATCGGGTTATATCCCTTTTTAATCGGATTTTTTCCAGTACGCGTTCGACGGCTGTAGTGCGACGCGACACATTGCCAATAAATAACTGCCGATCTCAAACACAACGAAAAAAAAAAACAGAAAAAACCAATGGGCTTTTCGGCAAAACTAAATAGAAAAAAAAAGACGGCGGAAATAATAAGTCCATGTTGGATGGGGGACAGTGTCAATGCTAGTGGCCGGCTGTGGATTATCGGAAAATTTTATGACCGAAATAGAGGGATAAAAAGGCTACGTCACTTGACGACAACGAATTTTAATTTCGAGGTATCGATCCAATTAAAGTTTTTATTACCCAATCATTCCAGTTGCAAAATGACATCCATTCATTAGCCTATTTAGATCAATGTTTACTAATCTGAATTATTCAAATATACATGCTTTTATAATGTCGTAAAACTTCTGGTAACATGAGTGCGGGTGTTACTAGTTTTCATTTCAAATGTCGTGTTGGTTGATAATTCTTTTTTTTCTCAAAAAACACATTTAATTTATGAGAAAGGTAAAAAATGGATTATTCAAAGTATGTGCCATCCCTAGCTGAATATTTTTCCCATCTCTCTGATAATTTGTGGAGGCCCTCTCAGAAAAACCGTACATCTTTTGAGGTCGTCCAGCGATCAAGCCAATTTTTGACATTTGCGTAATTTTTGAGGAGTTTCATGGAAAGTCCGTGAGACATCGATGAAAACAAGAGATAGTAAGACGAAGCCAAATCTGATGAATGCAGCGGGTGGGGCAAAAGTTCCCAGCCAAGTACAGAAATGGTGTTTTTGACCTCTTTCGCTTGTGATGGGACGTTATCGTGATGCAAAATCAATTTTCTGTATCTTGCAGCGCATTCTGGTCATTTTTCAGTCAATGCATGGTTCAAATTGAACATTTGTTTACGGTAGCAAACAGTATTAATTGTTTTACTTTGTTTCAAAACCTGATGGCACACGGCACCCTTCTGATCCCACCAAATGCATATCATTGTCTTCTTTCCAAAGCGATTCGGTCTTGCCTACGATGTTGATAGTTGTTCTAGGTCAACCCATGATTTTCGAAATATATCCACTTTTCGTCTATAGTCACGATCCGATGCAATAAAGTATTTCTTTCATGCCTAAAAAACAAAACTTCGCACACCGTTTTTCACTTTCCCATCTATCTGTCGTTCAGCTGAGGTGGTACCTATTTTGCTGCCTTCTGGGTGTTTCCCATGGCATGCAGATGATCAAAAATTGTCCAGCGACCAGCATTTAACCTCTCTGCAATTTGTTGTTTAATTTGCATATCGTCTTCTTCCAGCAATGCTTGCAATTCGGCATCTTCAATTTTTTTCGGTTGACCTGGGCATTTGTTGTCTTGCAAGTCGACCACTTTTGAATCATCTAAACCAACACCCACAAGCGTCTTGCGTTTGGGCACTGTCACCGTAAATTTCTTGAAGTATACAACGGCTTTCACTCGCGTTTTTCTTTTGATTGGACAAGAAAAGCAGTACGTACAGCAAATGCTCGTTATTTGATTCGAAACTCGACATGCTTACCACGCGAACAAAATATGACGCTAACACGAAATCGTTTAAACATCAATGGCGTTTTGAAATGTCTGTAGCAAATTAGACTGTGAAACGACTCTTGTTTTCAGCGGCATCTCTTAAAAAAATTAAGAATTATTAACCGCAATACCTGGTATATAAATAACAGAGAGGTAAAAAACGGGAGTTAAAAGAGCTTTTTAAGGAACCGGATATCATAGGAATGGTAAAATCCCAAAGATTATGATGGCTAGGACATATTGTATGAGCATTGGGATCGAATCTCAATAAAAATACTCTAAACTAGCATAGGCGGCAAAAGGTGAAGGCGTAGACCAAGATTAAGATGAGAGAAGGGATAGAGAGAGAGATCTATAGAGAGTGAAAAATATGCATCGGAAAAAGACAGCTATGAATACAGAACCAAGTAACACATCAGTCAATAAGTTCCCTGTCTGACAGATAAATGGCGTTACTTACGAAAAATCCTTACCAATGGTCGATTGTACTAATCTTCAAATGTCTTGTCAAAATTTCATGATAATCTGTCTACTAGTTTCTGAGTTGTGCTTTAAGAGACGCTACTTTTGTTATTTTCAAAACAATAAAAAAAAAAATTTCATGTTTTGATTTAGCATTACTCTGTGATGAAGAAAAATACCGTTGAAGCAAAACAATGCCTTGATAAACATTACCTGGACTCTGCCCCAAAAAAATCAAGCATAATTGATTGGTGTGCTAAATTCAAACGTGGCTGTACAAGCACCGATGATGCTGAGCGATCTGGACGTCTAAATGAGGTGGTTACACCAGACATCAGAAAAAATCACAAAAAATTCAAATCACAAAATTATTTCGCAAACCCGTAAAGTAAAGCTGTAAGTAATACCGGAACAAAAATTACAACGTATTGATGATTCTAAACAATATTTGGAACTGTTTAAGGGAAATAAAAGGGATTTTTTCATGCGGTATGTGATAATGGATGACTGAATGAATTACAGGGTTTTTATGGCTGCGTCGGCATCAATGGCCCTTTGGCAGCCCGATTACAGAACCATGGTTATATGGAGAGTCAGATATTAGGACCTCTGGTGTGGTAGTGTGGAGTGTGTGGTAGTCAGCATGGATTGATGAAAGATAGTATGATTTGTGATTTGGCATTGGCGCTATTAGATCTGATTCAGAAGGGTGGACGCTTGAAGGAATTTGAATAGGGTATCAACATTTTCCTGGGATAGAATAGACGGAAGGTCTCCAGGAAGGACAACTCCAGGGACCAGCCGTCTCAAAGAGTCGCATTCTACCAGTGCATGGGATACAGTTAGAGGGACCCCGCATGGAGGAACAAATTTTCGGTGGATCACCATTTAGCAAATGGTTGTGAGATAATCTACAGTGACCAATTCTGAAACTCAGTCCTGATTTGACCAGGTGGGAACGATCACAGCGAGGGAAGCAGTAGTTTTCTAAAAACTGATTTTTGATGGGATAAAGTTTGCAGAAGTGGCCAACCACATCTCAGTCAAACTGAATCATACCTCTTACGTGTAAAAAGACACTATATCATACACACACACACACACACTTCTATATAATCACAGAGAAAGCATCCCTGTGATTATATAGAAGCATAATTGGAAGGTCCTCAGATAAAGCTTGTGTGGCTATTAGATCAACTCGTGCATTACCTGCTATGCCATTATGGCCAGGAATCCACAAGAAAGTTATGGATGATCAATGTGATATTGTTTGCTGAAGAAGAGAAAGGATCCCAATTGTGACCTGATGCCGAGAACATCCCTCCAGGGCCCTCAGTGCACCAAGAGAGTCAGAGCAAATCAACCATCTCGAAGAGGGACATCTAAGAGTGTAAGAGACGGCTTCTCTTATTGCTACAAGTTCAGCTGTCAACACACTGCTGAATCGGTGAAGTTTGAAAGAGAGAGAGAAGTCGTTATGTATGAAAGCAGAGCTGATATTCTCATCAGATTTTGAGCCATCTGTATATATTATGTTGTCAGGGCGAATGTTTTAAATTATACTAGGAAATATGAGTTTAGGGAAAGGGAGGCCAGATAGAGGGTTATTGTAAGGAAGGAGGCTTAAATTTGGGGATCAATAAGGAAGGAGCCAGGAGGGAGATAATGGATGAAACATGGATCCATCACTATACTCCGGAGTCAACTCGGCAGTTAACTGAGTGGACAGCAGCCGGTGAAAGCCGCCCAAAGTGACTAATAACGCATGGGATATTGTTAATCGATTATCTTCTGAAAGGTAAAAACGTCAACAGCGAATATTACACAGCGTACTTGGTGCATTTATCCTTTAGATCGCAAAAAAGGCTCCAAATGAACAAAAAACTACTGTTTCAGCAAGACAATGCATCGTGTAACAAATCGTTGGTAGCAATGACTAAATTGTATGAATTGCTTCCTCATCCAATAAATTCTCCAGATCTGGCCCCAACGGTTGTTTTCTGTTCTCAGGCCTCAAAAAAATGCCCGCTGCAAAAACATTTCGTTCCATAAAGAGGTAATTGCCGTAACTGAAAGATATTTTGAAAGCAAAGACAAATCGTTCTATCAAAAAAAGGCGTAGAAATGTTAGAAAAGCGTTGGAATGATTGTATTGCTCTTTAGGGATAATATATACTCGAAAATTGTAAAAATAGTGTATTTTATTTGCCAGACCGGAGACTTATTGACCGATGTGTCATGTATGTATATAGTAAAGGCTTGATTTATTTAGGGTAAGTATTAGGTTGTCCAGAAAATTCGTAGGGATTATTTTAAGACAAAAAGAAACTCAAATAGTTTATATAAATAAGTCTATTATGCAATTACCGTTATTTTTCTGTCTTTCAACTTTCTGTAAACGCAGTGGTAGTTCTCATTTACTAAAAATTTTCATCTTTATCGCCAAAAAATGGTCAAATGGCTGTTTTTAAGGTCATTTTCCATGAGGCAGAGGAATAAATACTAATCCAAGGACGCAATGTCGGTTGAATAAGGTAGCTGGAACAACAACATTGAGGCTCAACAATTTTTACTGTACTGTTTGAAATGAAACACGACGCCTTTCCTGGTTGCTAATTCTAATCGTTTTTCTTCAATTACGACTTTCATTCGATCTAATTGTAAACAGTAAAGGTTGATATTGATAGTTTGGTCGCATGGAGGAAGCTCCAAATGTAAATGGTCCCTTCCAATTCCACAAAATGAAAGTATAATTTTCTTCGGAATTCTCGGAATTTTCTTCGGAAAGTATAATTTTCTTCGGAAGCGCTTTTCGCTGTATTTAAAACCGCTGACCCACCTCTGTAATTTTTTCATTGCACATACCACAACGTGCACTTTTCACTTTTCATCACCAACACTACATCACAAACTATCCACTTTTCATCAACAGTTCACCATCCGCTTCAGAAATGGAGCCTCAGATTTTTTTTTCAGCAACAGCTCGCACGAAGAAATTCGTTCCAGCAGATTTCGCTCACTAAGTTCGTGACCACAAATTTAATCGGCAGATGTACCAATTTTTTTCAAATGATGAAAAATGGTCGATTAGCCAATATTTGATAGTACCAGATCTGTAAATATGACACCGGAATTTGTCCATAGATGACCGTAGCTGTCAATGTGGTTACCGTCAAATCGCGTCATTGGCGCCATTTCCTTGTTGACATTTGACAAAAATTTTCAACTTACAATAATACAAGTTTCATACAACAGCATAGTTTGCAAGAACATGTCGAATTTTATGTCTGGAAATTACGATTTGTGGATAGACTTGATTTTCTGTTGCCATATGAAGAAAACTGCTGCAGAAGCACATTGAATGCTTGTTGAAGCTTAAGGTGAGCATGCTCTTGGTAAATCACAGTGCTTTGAGTGGTTTACAAATATAAAAAATGCCGATTATAATGTGAGAAAAGAAATACGTGGAAGACCGCCGAAAAACTTTGAAGACAGTGAACCGCAAGCATTGTTGAATGAGAATGACGCTCAAACGCAACAATTCGTGGATCAATTAAATATGACACGAGAAGCCGTCTCTATATGTTTGAAAGCTATGGGAAAGTTCCAGAAGATGTGAAAATGGATTGAATGAGACACATAAACTGAATGAAATGCAGCAGGAAAACCGGAAAACCACTTGTGAAATGCTGCTCGCTAGGTACAAAAGAAAGGAATTTTTCCATCAAATTGTGACTGGCAATGAAAAGTGGATTTATTTTGAGAATCCCAAGCGTAAAAGATTATGGGTAACTTCACGCGAACCATTGACATCGACGGCAAGGCCAATTCGCTGTGAACGGAAAACAATGATCTGTGTTTGGTGTGATCAGAAGGGTGTGATCTATTATGAGCTACTAAAACCTGGCGAAATCGTTAATACTGAACGCTACTGACAATAAATGATCGATTTGAATCAAGCTTTGCATGAAAAAGGACCAGAATACCAAAAAAGCAATACAAAGTCATTTTGCTTCATGATAATTGTACCATAACACACAGCAAAACTGGTCAAGGAAACGATTGAGGCATTTAGTCGGGAAATACTTTCGCACGCGGCTTAGTCTTTCGCACGTGGTTTACTCACCAGACTTGGCTCCGTCTGATTACTACTTATTTGCATTGATAGGACACGCACTTACTGAATAGCGTTTCACTTCTTACGACGAACATGGCTTAACGACTGGTTTGCCTCAAAAGAGCAACAGTTTTTTTGGCGTGGCATCCACAAATTGTCAGACAGATGGGAAAAATATATGGCTAGTGGTGGGCAATACTTTTTTTTTTATAATTTTCATATAATAAGCGTGTATTTTCTATATAAAAATTACGATTTCATACTTAGATACCTGGTATAAGCAAAAAACATCAGACTTATCACAATAATGATACCGATTTTATATCATGATGTTCTCATTCCAACTATGCACTTGACGTAGCGTCGTGTAACGTTTCGTTTCACTAAACTTAATAATACTTTCAACTAATAGATGTGTATTTTATTATAAAAAAATTAAAATGTGAGGATGAAACATAAATATTCATGTAGGTAGAGAATTATGATTTTGTGTCAACACTAAAAACAGAAATGAGATATTGTAATATATGGAAGACGGCAATAATTAATTATAAACCTTATGATAGAATCGTTAATTAAAATTTAAAAAAATTAAAAATGTTTATCAAAGCAACCAGTGGAACCAACAAGTGAAGCAAGTTGGGTAGACGAAAAGGTTATATTACCTCAAACTATTTGCGATGAGAACTTTAATAGAAAAGGCCAATAAATATCACATAAAATCTGTATCCTTGTCTTGTAAAAGTCTTCACCAGTTTGAGTGGTTTTCGGGAAACTTAAATGCATACTAAAACACAATAAGATACCCTAATGCTTGGAGGGTAGAGTCTAATATCAATGTTCTATCGTTTCATCGCGAGACTCATAGCTCGCTTGAACAATGTCGGTAGCTCACGGATATAAGCAATCCTCAAACCTGGAACTAATAATCTTTATAAACGAAAATATTTTCAGACATATACAATGTGTATATTGTATTTTGTATAAGTTTAGATAGGTCTGTCTATTTGAATATTATTAAAGTAGCTCAACACATTGAAAAGGTTGGCGACCCCAGTTCTAACGCATGGTTCCATAAAAAATATTGCAAAAAAACAGATTCGGTCAAGCAGATTTCGCTCAAGTTCATAAGGGCTCAAGTCAAGTTCGTGAGGGACGGACACATATGTGTTGAGAAATGTACCTATTTATTTTTAGATGATCAAAGACTGTCGATTTGCCAATATTTAACTTATCTGCCATATCATGGACCGTGGTACGTGGATCTTCGGCTATTATGGTCTTTATTTCCTCAAAATCAATGTTTAAAGAACCGTCCAGGCTGACGGTGGTCAAAATGTCCGTCCCTGAACCTACCAAACTATTTTTACACGTCTTTTAAACTGGCTTCAAGTAGTTGGATGGAGTGAAATCAGCCTTCGTTCACGATAATTTTACGTGTATTTTTCGTCTTCACAACTGGAATAGTATCCTTTCTGTCGAACTTTTAGCCATTAGAGAAACTATTTCTTATACACTCTCCAGTCCAATATCCAATTGGCTTATCTGCCCTGATTCCTTAAATTTTTTCCAATCTCCTGTTTCTCTCCTATCTTCACATCTAGTTATTAACATTCTTTCGCTCATCCAGGAATCCCAATCTAGAGGTTCGGTAGTGAAATTCCTTTGGATCCCTGGCCACGTCGGGATTGGGTAATAAACGAGCAGACTACTACGTCAAAATGGCTCTAAAAGAAAATCTCCCCATCTTACCCCTTTTCCATCACTGGGATGCTTTCTCCTCCATCTCACTTACTGTTCAAGATATTGTTCACTGGGATACTTTGGGTTACTCCTCCAAGTTATATACCGTGAAACGTAAAGTCTTCGTATGTAGTAGTCCCCCTCCAACTCTCGAGTGTCATCTTTTTGTAAAGTGGAATAGGCTTAGAATCGGGTACTGTCTCTTCTCACATGGTCATCTAATAAGTGGTGACCTTCCGTCAGTACGTACCTTATTTGATGTCACGTCTTACTAGAGTGCCCTTCGTTATCCGCTCTTGTACAAAGACATAGATTTCCCAGCGACCACCCGTCTATTTTGTCCCCTCATTACTCCAGTTCTATATTTGAATTCCTCCGCTCCTCTTCCTGCTTTCCTTTGATATAACCCATCTCTGTTATCTTTAAACTTTTCTTTCACTTAAACTTTTCACCTATTGAACTCTATTCCATGCATTACATCTGACTGTTTGTAGCTGTTTCTTTATTTACTGTCTACTGCCTGTTTACACTTTTTAATTCATATTACTTTCATTATACACTTTATATACAATATTTACTATATTAAAGTTTCAATAGTTCTTGTCTGGTATACACTCTTTATGGGCTGCCAAATGGCTTCAGTTGCTGATGCGGCCCTAAATTAAAAAATTCAAATCAAAATTAATTTTTGCACCTTGCAACAGAACCTTTTCCGTAAACGGCACAAATCAACGGTAAAAACAAAAACAAAATTTGTTTGGACAGCGTTTTTGCCCTTTTTGAAATAAAAGAGCATAATGTACATAACTTAACTAACTGAAGGCAAATCTAAGAGAATTTGAACGTATTGTAAATACCACAGAAATAGTAATATGTAAATAACCATGGTTAATCCAACGCAGATTTTTGTCTAAACAGTTAAAAATAGCAACTAATTGAGGCATTGGCTTCAGAAAAGAATAAAGCACAGTTCGGTACATCTGGCTGGACTGTTACTCATTCAACGTTGATGAAATAGCTTGTTTAACATAAGCACCACAGGAGAAAAGGAGCCCTACCAGGTCCACTAGATTTTCTCACTGGACAAGTTGGTAATGGTAATCTGAACCAGAATGGGAAAAGGGTAGGTGTAGCTAAATCCAATACAATGAATGAATTTTAGTATCAATGAAATCTGTTTCATGAAAAAGGCATGACAATAAATTAAAGATTAAGGGACGTATGAATATATTAATTCTACGCTATTTTTGATCAGTATGACTGATGCTGCTAAAACTTTCTTTGTAAGTAACAAAGTAGATAGAGAGTACTGCTGAATAAGACATTCAAAACATAAATAACTCTTAATAAAATAAGCACGAACGGAAAACTATTATATAATTATGATGTTCCTGAAGCAGCTACTGGCGGCGTTATTAAAATATGAATAAACCAACTCTTTGCCAGACGCGCAAAGTTAGAATTTTACTTTCTTATTATAGTTATACCAAAGGCTATACTCTTCTGTAAAAACTCCTTTAAACTTCAGAACAATAAAACAATGTTTTCGCCGCAACGCGAAACACGCCGTCTTCCTACTTTTAACAGTTCTTTATCCGATACTCTCCGTCGATCCAACCGTGATGGAGAACATAATAAACATTTTGTACATGGTTAAAGAGTAAAATATGATCGGTCATATTGTTCATCTTTTTCCGTTCTTGCTCGCCTTCCATTGAATTCATACTGGAATATAATTGTTAAGAACAAATACAAAGTCGATTTATTTGAGTTCATATTTATACAGGGTGTCTCAGAACGATCTAGCTATTTCAGTTGAAAATAAATATAAACAAAATTGATTGTAATTATTATTTATTAGTACGAATATAAATATAATGAAATACATTTTACTTTTTAAAACTAACATTGTTTAAATGACGGCCACTTCGTTGGCGTTGGCGTTGGCTCCTCCTCAACCCTCTCGCGAAGATTATCGAAAACTTTTCTAAGAAGTTATTGAGGAATCAATCTGATCTTTTCTTCAATATTCCTATTGAAATTTGTCAAATTTTCAGGATAGTTATTGTAGACCATGCTTTTAAAATAAATCTACAAGAAAAAATCTGGTCCCACCTTTTCGAAGAACAACTCGTGCAATGTCGCTAAAGAGTCGTTAGTGGTATACGACGTGGCTCCTTCTTGCTGAAACCATGTCAGCCTATTGTAATGCTCACATTACTGCAGTTGAGGAGTAAAGAAATTGTGTATCATGGCGATATAGTGCGCAGAAGTTACTGTGACCGCTCAGCCTCTACGGTCTTCAAAAAATAAGGCCCACTAATGCATTTTGCTGACATAGAGATCCATACGGTTATTTTAAGGTTATGCAACGGACGTTGATGTAACATCGTTGGGTTTGCCTTTGCCCAAAAGTGGAAATTTTGACGATTAACGTACCCGTCTAAATGGAAGCTGAAGAAAATGTTGTCAGAATTGTTGAATCTCTGTAACATTACATTCACATAATTCAGTCTTTTAATATAATCGTTTTTGTTCAGAGATTGCACAAGCTGAATTTTTTAGGCCTTAAGATAAAATCAGATCGCATTAAGCGGCAAATCGTCGCTCTAATAGATAATCCAAATTAAAACTTAGCTTCCTGCGGCTGTCGCCTTAGAGAATTCGAAACTAACTCAATGTTTCCAGTGGTTTTTGCTGAATGACTTGAACTCTTGAACCGCTATGACGGATGTCACCTGTAGCGGATCCCTGCAGCGAGAATGGTTGCATTGCTTGGGGTTTCTCCAATATTGCCTAATCGATAATGACGTCGGAATAACTGACGAACGCGAATGAGCGATAGAATCTTCTTGAAATATGCGCACACGCAAAACGCGCGTTGTTCCTCCGTGTGATGCATGATGCATAGCGAGCGATGTGCGCTTACCTCCTCCACCGCACTTTATTTGCGCCTCGTTCATTCTCAAAAATGTTGGGCCGTTTTGAGACATCCTGTATTTCAAGATGTTTTGGAAAATTAAAAGCTCATTAATGGCATGCTCATTTCGATTAATAGAATGATCGATTATTAAATACAGCTAAAGGAGGAGGAGTATAAGAGACACAGTTCGTCTAGTCATACTACTTGTGTTTAAAAACACAGTTAATTATTATATATTGACAATTAGTATGATCAAGTAGACAGAACTTCGCTTCTCCAGTATTTAAACTAAAAAAATGGTAAGATATACCTCTTTGGACTAAATCAAAACATAATTCTTTTGAAAATGATTCTTTTTTTAGTCATTTTAAAATTATTGTTAGGTATTTTAATAAAAGACCACACAAGAACTAATAACTCACCTTAATAATATCGCTTATTCTATTTCATATCATGTGGCCAGACCATGTTTTGTTGCCAATACCATTATCGTCTTCGGTAGCCGTATAATTCAGAAAAAACCTAACGTACTGAATAAATGGAGCACTTGCACTTGGTCTGTTTTTGCGACGTCATTTTAACTTTATTATGGGCTATATTTTAGCCGTTTTTAAAGTCGACTGCAGACGAATAAGAACTCACGAAAAATATGACCAGTCATATTTTACGCTTCACCATTGAAGAAAATGTTTATAATGTTTTCCGTCACGGTTACTTCATGACAAAAAGAATTAGATAGAGAACAGTCAGGTATAAGAGAATGGTTGGTTTTGCGGTTCAGCGACATATATTTTGTAATTTTATATAATATACAGTGTGTCCCGAAACTAACCGTCAAGCGGGCGACGGGCGAAAGGCCAGGTTATACCAGTTCTGGCACAAATAAGAAAAAAAGTCCATGTGACCGTGTTAAGTGATAAATTAAGGCATATTTTTGAAAATCTTGAAATTCGATACCCTAGGCTATGTCTTTTGTACAGTGATTCCAAATTTCCCAGTTTTATGGGAAGTGTTACATTCAACAAGTTGTTAACATTCAGTGTTATTTTTTACAACGTGGTCCTAAATAACAATTCTATTAATCGCAGTCATAAAACAAACAATGAACTTTCTTAATTTAGTAAAATAAAAAGGTTTCATTGAGTCGTCGATGAAAAAATTATGTCAGCTAACTTTGACACTTTGATACTTTGATACACACATAAAAATGTATTTCACTACCCTGGGCAATTTATTTCAAAAGATAGCCCATTTAGTAAAAATTTCAAAACAATTGGCACTTGTCTTTCCACAAAAAATATTATTGCTTATATTTTTGGCAAATGGACCGCATTTTAAAAAAACTCATACCATGATAAAAAAATAATTTTGGGTGCTCAAAAATGTAGGTGAGATGGATAGATGTGATAGATAGTGACGCTGTTCGACGACGAATTAGAGAGAGACAGAAAATAGTAAATCTTCGCTGAGGAGGAGGATTCATAAAAATCAACTATTAAGGGGGGGTTGCGGGGATGTAAAGGATAAATATAATCCGAAATTTGGGATTCTCTCATTGTGACTGCCTGGCAGAAAAAAGTTGTCAAATAGGTAAAAGCTATAGGATTCTAAAAATAATTTCAATCAGTCAAAAATCATGTATTGTCCAAAGAATCCAAGAGAGATCTTTCGGCAAGCTGTTCCATCTCATGCAGTTTAAGTTCTCAGTCTCGGTTTCGACTGAGAACACCCTATGATAACCACTTCAAATTATAGAGAAGATTTGACTATGTATGTAAACCAATGTATACATTTCTTCTTTTAGATTATATTAGTAGAAGTAAATTTTGACCTTTTAAGTTCTCATGCAAAAACAAACACCTTATTTTCACTGAATAAGATTAGATAGAAAATCTAACAGATAGAAAATCTGTCTATGTAAGTAAGCTAATTTACAGAAGACGTTTGTTCTTCTAGCTTCTGTTTCTTCTAGCAGAATCATATTGACCTAAGAGATCTATTGAAAAGCTATTCGATCTCATACCAATTAAGTGCTCAGATAAAAACAAACAATCTTTTCTGACCTGTTCATATAGAAGATTCATCTATGTAAATGAGCCAATGTACTGTAATATTAAAAAAAAAACTGTTACATTACCTCCTCTTTGTTTTTGCTTATCGCAGGCTCATTTCAATTTTATTTTCGTTATCCACTTTCAGTTACCTAGTGATACACCATGGTATCGAATCGAGGTACCACACCACTATTATGCGCAGTTTCCTTTCAGTATTTTCACACTTTTCTATTCTCGTTCATAGAGGACAGCACAGCGGCAAGTTTGTCCAAGTAAGGTTTCAAATTGATAATGGTAAACTACATTCTGTTTCAAGCGTTTGTTTCTATAGGAAAATCGGACTCACCCGGCTCTGCCGGTAATGTTAAAAACACCTCGCCGAACGATGCCGAGCGAGTCGGAGCGATTCAGTGTGAATAGATACATGCAAATTCATGTATTTGTTTCTAAAGCGAAATCGGCTTAGCATCGCTCAAATTCGCTTCACCGGCAGTGTAAAAGATGCCTTAGAGTTTATTCATAAAAAACAATTAATGGGTTTTCACGATAACCCACCATCACACATCGCAATGATTATTCAAAAATTTTTCACTAAAAATTAAACATTTAGTCCATACAAGCCATTCAAGAATCTTCGCTGGCTGCTTCAATAGAAATACCAGAAGTCGAATACAAAGACTGTATCGAAGCCTAGAAAAAAACTTTGGAATAAATGTGTTGTAATTAGAAGAGATTACTGCGAAGAAGACAAAATAAATTTGGATGTATATATAAATATTTTGTATTTTATTGAAAAAGTCATAATGTCGGATGAAACCACTTGATTGATTATTAATTATACTGTTGCCTTTGATTTCTAACGGCATCTTTAAGACATCTGAAATAAATTATTTACTAATACATTTGTTTGCCTAGTAGCTTTGCGTTAATAAAATTTCAAAAAGCTCCAGAATATTTTTCATCTTTTTTGCGTACCTGATAACCGATGTCTCGTCTGACCCAGTTTAAAATACGTTCCGCATTGTTAACTTTTCGGAATAATTTCTACTTGTTTGTTTACGGAGCTGGTCCATCAGTCTTCGGTGCCAGATGCCTCCGGAAAACCGCCATTTTTATGGCGCGGCTTTCAGGCCGAGACGACATTTTTCTCCGGCCTTTTTTTGGTCCTTCGAGGCGTCAAGAGTTTTCAGGAGTTAAGGGACATTAATTGCGCTAGACTGTGGCGAATTTATAACCGCGATGGCTGACTGTTCCACGAAAAAATCTGAGAGGAAACGAACAAAGCGTCGGAGTTTAATATTTTTCTAGTCGAAATTAATGTTCTTGATACTTTGGTGGAAAAATTTAGTGTTTTTCTTGTCGAAAATTCTTTGAAGATCTTGTAATTATTATTTAATTTTATGGTAGTGTCAACTGTATCGAATTTAAAAAATCATTGCTTTTCAGGACACCCATTTAACTGATTTAAAGTTATCTAAAAGATCAGCGTTTTAACCTTTTACAACTTTACGACTGATCTAATGTCATCTGTACTTTCGCAGACTGCTAAATGACCCCATTAATGGTACTTTCAAAGACTGCTAGTAGTATTTTATCAATAATTGTTATTATTTAAAAACAAAAAGGTTTTTTGTTGTTAAATAATAACAATTTGTTTGTTTAACAACTTTTCGGTTTGTCTTTTGAAATATGACTATAATGAACAAGTAGGAGGAAAATATTTTATTCTCTCAAAACATTTTATTTTCATGATATGAACCATAGATGCAAAAAATCATTTTTTTAGCTATTTGCTTAAACTGTACAAAAACATTTTTATATGAAAATGTTTTCAAATTGTTGCTAATTTGTAGTTTTTTAATATTTAACGAAAAAAATGCAAGAAAAACCCAACTAACACCATTAAAATAATAAAACAATTAATTAAATAAAAAAAATTATATTTTTAAAATTTAACATTCATTACCAATCAATCATTTTGCTCATCAAACTCTAGACCAGGAGAGTTTTATACTGAGGACGACGCTGTTGGAAGTTGTTGATAGAATTTATGGAGGGCTCGTGGGATTGGGCTTTGTCTAAACTCTAATAAATCCTTTTTCTTTTAAATCGAAATGTTAAATCTTTTATGGCAAACTTGTTTTTTTTATCAATGGAATAAATGTTTCATCTTGTTAGTGTACCTTTAAAAATATACGGTTTTTTAACCCTTCCTATACTGATTCCATGCACAGTCTTTGAAGCAACTTACTTCTCTATCATTATCTGTAGTTCTTAACATATTTTGTTCTTGAAATATTTTAAAACAGGACTTTTTAAAAAATAGTTATTTCTAGTATCGTCATCTTTTGACAGGGTAAGCGCTGAAAAGGTTCACTCTTTACTGACATTTTGATAAACTTTTATGACATTCGCATCATTAGAAGTCAAGTTATCGAGCTTAAAGTGTCAATGTGTTTATGCCATCGGTCGAAAAATTATTATTTAAACTTGGTAAAGCATTCACCGAACGTTTCAATTGATGAAATAAGTGTATGGTAAAGATTGTTTATTCCGTTGAAGATTCCACGAGTGGTTTAAACGATTCAAAGAAGGTAATGAGGATATCAACGAAGACAAACATCCTGTTCCGAGAAATTCCTTGGTAAAAAAATAAGAAATGATAAAAAATAAAAAATATTAGCCAAATGTAGCCTATAAAACATCAGCCAAGATCTTCTTTGCGATACATGGAAATGGAATTGAGCATATCCAAATATTGAATTCATCGCATTTTGACTGATCTTTTGGGACTTTGTTCCACAAAAATTGACTGACGACCAAAAATTGCTCCGAATCTAACATTGCAAGAACTTGATTAAATAGTCGAAAAAGAATGAAACCTTCAAGTACAGTATTGTTATTGGTGATGAGACGTGGTGTTTTCAATATGATCAAGAAACCAAGCGTCAAAATGCCGAATGGAAGTACCCGAACGAGCCAAATCCGAGGAAAAGCCGCCCCAAAAATTATAAAATCTAAACAATGTTGATTTGTTCTACGATTCGGAGGGAATTGTGCACAAGGAGTTCGTTCTACCTAGTCAAACGATTAGTGCTGTATTTTATCTTAGTGTTATGAAGCTTCTGTTGTCGCGTATTCGTCGTGTGCGGTCATATTACCGTTAACACGGCAACTGAAGCTTGTTGAACGATAATGCACCGTCTAATTGCTCGACACTCATAACTGATTTTTTTATCAAATATGGCAGTTTAACTATCAATCATTCACCGTACTCATCTGATCTGGCTTCCTGCGGCTTCTGCCTCTTCGAAAAACTTCAATTGCCGATAAAAGGACAGCTTTATTCTACATTGAAGATATTTAAAAGGCGTCGACCACCATCATGGACATATCTTTGGGCGAACTAAAAAATTCATTAGTCAACCTAATTGACCCTGCAAAGCCTTGGATGATATTATGTGAAATTTGTATTCAGATAAATTATGAAAACGATATTACACCACATCTGACAGGCTCTTTCGGTAGTAGATTCCTGAAATACATTTTCCATGTAGCTGAAAAGACTCTCGTGCCAGTTCGCCAGTTCGCCCACTTTTCATAAAGTGATTTTCCACCGCTACTTTTATGAATCGATTTTCTAATTGCGACAGAAACCATTCAATTTTTAAATTGTTCGCGTGACCAACTGGAAAACGTTGCGGTTAATATATGGCTGATGTTGTTTTAATCAGTTCTGAAATAATTTCAAGGGAAGAAAAATACGATCAATAGAACCATAGGCTAAAAAAAGAATATAGGTAGATGAACAGATTATGATGGAAATAATTGATACATCAGTGTATTTAATGGTTATAATAATGTAAACATTTATTTGGTTCCAGGTACTACTTAAAATTATTATTTACCTAAATGAAGGAATGACGGCATTCACAGACTTTTCAACCCCATTGCTCGATGAATTTATACCTGACTGTTACTTTTGGGCTCCAGTTTCTCACACATAATTCTTCAAAATCTTCGTTTATTGTTCTTCTTCTTCTTTCACTCATATTTTTACCTTCTGCCATTATCTTTACCATAATCATCATTAACCTTCTGGCTCATTTTTTGCTGCATTTTCTTCCTTCATCCAACCTCTCTAAGATCTGCTAGCTGTCAGTCTGTGAGATTTAGTGAAACTCATACTCTCTGTGTAGCCCATACACTTCTTCATTGGTTTGTCTTTCCCACATGTCGTGTGGGACCCATATTTTCTTCCTTCTGAATATTCTTCGACAAACTGCCCTTTGATGGAACTCTGACGTAAAACTACGTGAAAGTCTTCTGAAAGTTTTCTACGTGAAAGTCTTTAGATCTTAATACTCTATGCAGTGGGACTGCGCACTTGTTATTTTTGTCATTTTCTAGAATGCAAAATATCAAAAATGCACCAAATTATCTATTGTTTCGAAGGGACAAACTAGTCTCTAGTAGTTTTAATTAGTACCAATAGTACAAAGTAGTACCTTTAATTTTCGATTATTTTGTATTAACTGTACCTATAAATAATGTTGTTTTTTGAATATTAATCCACATTGTAATCTTCATCATTATTGGCAATCTTCGCCCATCTCTCTGACAAACATTCTATTCCTTTTTTGTACTATGAGAGTGATTTTGAAGTATTCTTTGAGTGCAGAATTATCGTAGGTTTGAAAAGATGGTAATCTAATGGTGTAGCAATAGAATATGATGGGCGAGAAAATATGTCTTAGCCTCACTGATTTTTTTGGGTGATGAGGAAAATGAGTAATATACGATCATTTCATCTTGTAGAAACTCATGTCAGTATGTCCTTTATTGTGAAATAAATTCATAGAAAGACTGCCAGCAAATGAAGGCGATACTACATGGGGTGATAAGTGCTTTCGTAGTCAGTATCTCTTGCCAGTTCTCACCCAGTTCTTTCTCAAATATCTGTACTATAAATGAATTTCCTCTGAAATACCTCATAAGATCCAGATAACATTGTTTGTCCATTCGGAAGGAATTATGCAAGACGCGATGAGATTCAACCACTATAATTTTAATTTTTGAGAAATTTTAACGAGGTTTCTGTGATTTCAGCTGTTTATAGAACACCATTCCAAAAAGTTGCTAGCTGCCTTGTATGTTTAGTTTATAAAACGCACATCTCGTCATTCAGAACATGATAACACTTCAACCACTTCTCGGCACTCTTTGGAGATTCAATCACTATGATTTTAATTTCTGAGAGATTTTAGCGTGGTTTCTTTGGTTTCAGCTGTTTATAGAGCACCATTCCAAATCGTTGCTAGCTGGCTTGTATGTTAAGTTTATAAAACGCACATCTCGTCATTTAGAACAAAACAACACTTCAACCACTTCTCGGCATTCTTTGGATGCCTTGTACCATTTGTATACTCGTGATTTCGTGATAAAGCTGCGCTCATAGTAAACTTTCACGAATATTTTCAACGATTCAATACAAAAAAAAAACCGTTGACAATATCAGACTTGGCGCTAATTCTTTGTTCGATATTTTTATCCCTTCTAAAAATTGCGGACTGCATTTAAGGTTAATAGACAATACTAATTTAATTACAATAAACTAATACTAATTTAATACAATACTAGGTTAATAATCAATAGCTGTAAATAAGCTGATCAATTAGGTATATTGATACCAACTTAACACCAAAAAACACATAATTTTGTTTAAACAAAACAACTGTTTAAACAAACAATTACCGCTCTTTATTTGATATAATATATAAAATTTTTATGGATATGCTAATCCACCTATGCTATATAGTGTGTAAAAAAGATAGCGAGGATTTTTTCTAAAACAATGGGTAAAAAAATATTAACCACTTAAAGAGCAGGAAGATCTGTTTGGAATAAAAAAACATCTGGATTATACTATGCACAGATGGCTTAGTGCTCTATATAAAATAAACCTGTCTGAATCAAATATGATGTAACCAAATATTTTCAGCCACCTTATATGCTTTCTGGTCCATTAGATCTGGCAAACTGTATCGGACTCTGTACTGTAATCGGAAAACTCTTATTGGACGCCGACATCCTAAAGTAGATTCAATTTCCCGTCTTCTTAATAAAGATACAGATACTGAAATTCCACTTACATGAAGTCCTCTGAAGTGGTAATCGTAAGGTTTCATTAAATTGTTAATCCTATATAAGAGTTATAAAATATAACTTGAAAAGATTTATGAACTATTAACGAACAGCGTCGTTTCAAAGCTTGAACATTCTTGGACCTAACGAAACCTACTTTACCACGATCGGTTGGCATTTGTTGATTTTATGACGTCTTGTTTACAAGTCAAAAAAGTTTCATTTATAACTCGGCAAAACTATAACTTAATATACTATAACAAATATGAAGATTTGGAAAGATTTTGATATATATTAATCACAGTGGAAGGAGATTTTCTTCAACGAAATAAACTTATTTGAATAATTTAGTTTAATTTTTATTGAATTGATCTCAATATTTTTGTATCTTAGTGCTAGCGCTCAGTGCTTTTATTTTGAAGGTCATTAAGAAAAATATGTCGATTTTACAAAATTCGATGAAATATCTCATTGAATTTAAATGGGAAATACTTAACGAAGAAAAAAAAAAGAGTTTTGCGTCGACACGCACACCCGCAGAAAACTAATAAAAGTTGGCGTTTACAGATTGCCCTTGTCCCGATGAATTTGTAATTCCCCGCCGGCAATTTTGAACTACAGGCGTCGCACCCATATAGGCGCTTTTTTTTCCTGCCTTCCTCCCGACGATAAAAAATGAGCCAAGTTTTTTTTTTTACTGAATATGAATCGACCCCACCCCACGAAGGTTAAGAAAACTTGATGTTCTTTTAAGTTTCGGTAAAGTTCTGAGACTGACGTGCCGGCAAATTTTGTATTCACCTTATTTATCCAGGTTAATTCTAAAAACTTTTATATTATATAAATATAAATATATATATATATATATATATATATATATATATATATATATATATATATATATATATATATATATATATATATATATATATATATATACAGTGCGTCCATTAATAGTACTGGTCCGGGAAAATGTGATTAAAACGAAATACCTGGCAGTTTTTATTAATTATTATTTGAAGTATTTTCGTCTCTTGTATTATTATCATAATTTTATAGTTACTTCTTGATTTCTTAGCACTATGCCTAAAAAAACTTTTCTGATTTAATGTTGATATGCTTCATTCAAATATGTAAAACTGTTATATATTTGAGTGAAATTTAAATGGTTATTGAGATAAACTATTTATTATTTATATTTATAACATAACAATCACACATAATATAATGTTAAATTAATTGATGATATTCAAAATGATATCGAAATGTTTTCCTTTCGTTGCCATTTTCAGTTTTGAGAATAGTCAGAAGTCTGATGGAGATTCTTAGTTAAGAGAGAGAGAGAGAGGAAGAGAAAAATAGAGAATTTTAGATTATTGCAGCATCGGCAGCATAGACCATTTAGCGATGAAAAATATGATAGATATAAGACAAATAGTAAGAGAATAATATAATGTAAGTTAGTTATGAAAATAATTGTAAGTAATGAAAAGTAGTAAGTAGAAATAGAAAATTTTCATCCAATAACTCTCGGGCCTATCGATAAAAATGTGTCGAAGCACCGTCTTGCATAAACCATAATCTATTCGTAATATTTAATGTGACATCTTCGAGCAATTCAGGCAGATCCTCGGAGTAAAATCTCGAATACTCCTGCCCAACTGGTGTCGAGTTTGAATAATTTCATGAGGATTCTGTTCTGCCCAAAGATGATTGTGATGAAAATTCATTATTCTCCCTCTTGTGAATTGAGCCTCATCAGTAAATAGTACGGAAATATGAAATATTTGGATCAACTGTATGTTGAAGAAACTAATGACAAAATGTCAAGCGGGGCAAAAAATCCCTTGAAAGCAATGCTTATACCCTCTGGATATGGTAACGGTAGAAGTGTTTCTTTAAAATATTCCACACAGTAAAATGACATGAGAAATGTCCATATTCACTGCAATGATCCTTGTACTTGTATTTGGATTTTCGGTTATTGCTTTTAAGACCTGTTCTTCCATATCTGGCGTTCAAATATCTCTATTTCGGCCTCTATCTTGTGCTTGCACCTTGAAATTACCTTGTTTCCTTAAATGCCGCTGAACATTAGGAAACCTACTTCTACTAGAACATGCGCGTGGTGGAAATGCTGCCCGGTACAAAAGTCTTGCTCTTCAGGCATTATAATTGACCAATCCATACTAGAGGTGAATATCGGCTAATTCTGCATTAGTATACTTATGCATATTTCTGCCTTGCCCCCTAGTGTATTGTAAAGTAACAATAACGCCAAACTATTTCTGTTGCTAATGATTAACATGTTGAAAATTAAGTGCCACTGACGTTTTGTCAATCTGACGTTTAAGTAAATTATTTATCTTCATAGGTAAGTTGATTCCATTGTATTAGTTATTTTATTATGTCAAGTTTGCCATGAAACCGAAGCAGATGCAAAAAAATGTCAAGATCACCTTTTTGTAGAGAATAACATTCTATATAGAAAAATGTATTTAAGTTTAACTTTGAACATGACCATTATTTTTTAAATTAATTAGTAGCAAAATCCTATAACTCCGCCACTGGCTGTTTGTAGGACTTGATATTCTGTCAGATCATGGTAACCGAAAAGCTGACGATGTGTATTAAATTTGGTTATAACAATACCTTTCCTTATGCGGAATATATAAATTAAAAAAGAAAAAAATGTATATATATATATATATATATATATATATATATATATATATATATATATATATATATATATATATATATATATATATATATATATATATTACAACAATATTATTAAAATTATTAATGATTTATATTTTTAATGCTAAATCTTTTATTGAGTTAATAGACGTCAATGTTTACATCCAGTCCTTTCGGAGTTGTTTTAATGTGAGTCGCCTAAGGCGAACAAGAATAAAAATATATGAAAAAATAATACTTCGAGGCAGAATGGATAAAACCTTTCTACATCAATTTGAAATAAGCCAGAGTAAATTTTCCTTTTTTTATTTTTGAACAAATAGAAAACCAAATAAAACATGATTCCATATTGAATATGAAAATTGCTTTCGGAAACATAAGACCTTTTTATCGAGGGCTTTTTTGTTGATATCCAATTTTTTGAGGATGTTTAAGGGCCGAATAAGTTGAAAAGTTCGATTCTCTTAAGTAAAAATGTCTAATTCTGTAGAGAGTTACAATATTTTCTTAATTTTTGATCAATTAGGTTTTACAGATAAAACTAAATCAGAATCCTAACCTCAGGATTGATATTAATTAGTTCAATTTAATATTAAGTATGCTTATAGTAAATGTACTAATATTGCAATTGCAACATTTGAAAAAAGAAGTTAGATTTTAACAGTTGTTGGCAAAAAATAGATACTATAGCAAGAAACCAACGATTCAAATATTACCAAAATTCCAAAGGAAGGGATACATTCCAAGGTCTCTCGAAGTTTTTTAATGATTTTGTTAACACCTAATATATCGTATATATGGGTAAAACCCATTGGTAATTAAGAAATAGTTGCTGGGGGCCAGCTATGGAGAATGGGGTGAATGAGGAAGCAATACAAAGGACAATCCATGCAATTTAGCCACGGTGCATTGTCTTGATGAAACAGCATTTTTTTGTTCATTTGGAGCCTTTTTTGCGACCTCGTCCTTGAAACGCATCAATCATGCTATGTAATATTGGCTATTCATTGCTTTACCTTTCTCGAGATAATCGATGAACAATATCCCATGCGCATCCTAAAATACAGGCCATAACCTTGTCTGCCGATGGTTGTGTTTTCTGCCACTTTGGACAGCACTCACTGGCTACTGTCTGCTCAGCTGACTACCGATTTGACTCCGAAATGTAGTGATGAATCCATGTTTCATCCATGGTCACATACCGCATAAAAAAATCCTTTTTATTTCGCTTAAAAAGCTCCCACATTGCTCAAGTCATTAACACATTTTTGCTTTTGGTCCGCTGTGAGTACACGCGGTGCCCATTTCAATAGCAATTTACGCATTCCGAAATGTTCATGTGATATGGTGTATGCACTTCCTTTCGAAATCTTCATGATATCAGCTATTTACTACTACCTGCAGTTTTACTTTACGGTTTTGTGAACTAAGTTTGTGTATTTTTCCCGTGGAAGCACCTCATTTGGACGTCCAGAGTGTTCAGCATCATCGGTGCTTATATGGCCCCGTTTGAATTCAACATACCAATCAATTATGGTTGATTTTCCTGGGGCAAAGTTCGGGTAATGTTTATCAAACCATTATTTTACATTCAACGCACCAATTTTTTTTTCATTGTTTTGAAAATATTAAAAGTAGCGTAACTTAAAGCACAACAACCCAGAAACTAGTAGATATATTGTCATGAAATATTAACACATGACGTTTAAAGGTTGGAACAATCGACCACTGGAAAGGATTTTTGTCAAACTATCTCTAATGAAGACTATAGGTTATCTATTTCCATAAGTAAGACCAGAAGCAATATAATCCATAAGTTGGCAGAATCATCATGGGGGAGCTAATGGCCAGACACTCCGAACATGTGCGCTGGTACTCGTTTATTCCTCTGCAGAGTCTTGTGCCCCCGTCTGATAGAAAATTAAGCATAGTTATAAACATGTCCAGTTGAATGACACCCTGAGGACCATATCTGGCACACTGAAATCAACATCCACCGCCTGTCTCCCCCTTTTGCGCAACATTGCTCCTCCGGAACTAACTAGGTTCAAGGCAGCAAAGGACCAATGGGACATAATACATGATGTAAATATGTCAAAGTGTAATAAGCTGTCACGGTATAGAATGAAATGGCACCATCCAATTTGGATAGACACATACTTGAAAAATGACGTAGACATTAATGAAAGGTGGACATCTCTCCTTCAAAACAACTCTAGTAGGAATGTCGACCTTATCAATCTGGGTGTAAGGAAATGATAGGACCTGGATCCTTTTGAATAGGTTTAAAACCGTATTTGGTAGATGCAATTACATATTGCACAAATGGAAGATGGGGACTTCCCCTGGATGTGATTGCGGCAATCCACATCAAACAATAAATCATCTTTTTGAATTCCTGCCCTGTGGCTGTCCCTTCTCGACGTGGATGTATAATCGCCTAAGTACATCGTCTCTAGCTGGATCTCTGTGTATGTGTGCTGTATATATTAATGATATTTTTGACCTTATGTGTACTTTGTTTGTGATATATTTAAATTTACTATTACTTGGTTTATGTTTGTTTTTATCTATTTTTCTCCTTTCTTTTTGCTTAGATCCAAATATCCAAATATGAATGTTTGTTTATTACTAGTTTTCTTATAATATATATAAATATAATATATATAAATATAAATATATATATATATATATATATATATATATATATATATATATATATATATATATATATATATATATATATATATATTTATATATATATATATATATATATATATATATATATATATATATATATATATATATATATATATATATATATATATCTGTCGTTCTCTGGATCACTGAAATTGGGACCATCGGTTCTTAGAGATCAGAGGTTGTACAATATGATGCGCTTGATACAGAAATGTTACTTGGATGATAATGTTACATAGCAATCTTCTATACAGTGTATTTGTGCAATATTGAACTAAAGCTTCCTCCGAACTTCTCCATGTGACTATATTTACATCGTCTCAGCTGTAGATGTCTTTCACTTCTCTTTCTGATATATGGTGTATGGTATATGATCTTTATGAATAATGTTCATCTTGCATTAGAGTACTTTCCATGTACGTTCATGTCTATGTCCATTTTTGTGGTCTATGTCCATGGCCTACCAAGGTCCACTTTTGTTGGGTTTTTTTTCCTTTCTTATCCTACACCTTTGTATCTATATTTGCACTTATAAATACGCAAGTCAGTGTAGTATACGTCAATAGTGAAAGTACGGAAATATCGAAAACCCTTTTGTTTTACGTATGTTGAGAGGTTCTTATTTTAGGACTCTCTCTGAGTGGTTCTTATTTTACTCATTTTTTTCTACACTCAATCAATCCTAATTTAGTTTCCTTATCCACTTTTGGCATGTGGTTGTTTTTGTCAAATCAATTCCTCTATTGGAACCTTTGGTGTGAAATATTAAGCTCAAGGAGATTTACCCCCAAACACCATCATTCCATATATTAACATGATTCGATCTATTCTAAAGATTGAACAATCTTCTGATGACCTGCGTTTGACTAACATCGTTAGCCAAGCGCGCGTCGAGAAGATCAGTATGGTGGGATTTTACAGTAATTATTCACTATGCGGTTCTAAATCCTAATGACAATATGAGTGCCGAGTATTATTGAGCTCAGCATGATCGACTAAACATGGTTTTGATTCAAAAACATCCAGGACAATGCAAGACACGTAGTGAAATAACCACTCAAGAAAAGTTCCAAGAATTAAGCTGGGAGGTACTCCCTAGCCCACCGTATTCTCCCGATGCTGCACCATCGGATTGCCATCTTTTTAGGCCGATGCAACATTTTGTTGAGGAAAAAATATTCTATCTACTTCAACAGCTATCAAAACTTCGGAATATTTTGTTTCAAAATTAGCCCCGTTTTACAAAAAAACGGCACAGAAATTTTTTCAAAGAGATGAGCGGAGATTGCCAATAATGATGGAAATTAAAACGATGGAGATATTGTAGATTGCAACTCTATAACTCATATATAAATTAAAATTATGTACAGTATCAAAACAAAGGACATTCTTCTTTACAGAAGAGTCGTGACCTATAGAAACTCATTTTGTTCACGTCTTCTTCAGATTACTGTGGACGTTAAGTTCATCTACATATCATATAATTAACTAAGAGAAGTCCTGGATAATCCAATGGATAAAGCAGACCAACAGGAAAAGTCGGAGGTTTATGAAATTAGTTTAATATTTTTCAATTAGTCAATATTGCCATTGAAGGTATGTTGGATAGTAGAAAATATCTATATTAACCAGATAAAGAACATATTACCAACATTAGATATGGAAGAAATAAAAAATCTTGTGTTGCCCAACATGTACTCGAGCATGACCATAATATAAATATTAGGAACTTCTCCCTTGTTGTTCTTCTTCTTCTTCGAATTTTTTTTTTACAGAAGAGTCGTGACCTATGAAAACTCATTCCGTTCGCGTACGATCTAGAACCCTCCATCAGTCCCTTTACCACCAGTCTTTCCAGGTTATTGCCGTCCCTCAAAAATCTTAGTATTTTTTCATGGACAATTTGTGATTATGTGCCTTATGAGTTCATCAATATCTTGAATAACGTAAGCGTTTGTTCGACTGGCAGTCCACAAAATGCGAAAGCTCCATCTCCAACACCAATGTTCAAAAGAACCAATGCTCTTGAGGTCTCATTAATGGTTCATATTGCAGCAAAATATATACAATAGTAGAAATGCAACACTACCAACGCTAGAAAAACTATGGTTTTTAAAAGATGACATTGCTAACGCGCATACCTATTATATCTAAAATTTATTATAAATATAAATTATTAATAAGGAGGCATCGACATGGTTTTATCATTAATTTAATTGTTAAGTCAGTGTTTGGCAGAAAACTGATTAATACTTTTGTAACTAGTCAGAATGTTTCGATCAAAGTAGCAAATACGTCTCTAAATAATGAATAAATAATCATCAACACTACTCTTTGGCGAACAAAAGCCGGTCGAACCGAAAGAACGAGCGAGAAGGGATGAAAAAGAGACAGAGCGCGGAAAAGAGACGAACAATAATTAAAGTAAAGATTTGTAGATGACTGCGTGAATTATTAACAATCAGAATCTTTGATGAATAGGTAGAGAAGTACGGGCCGGGTTAAAATCTCGACTACGAAACTCCATAGAAAATCTCGACGAATTTTCAGTTGTTAATTATTAAAATACGGAAAACTTCTTTATAGAGCTAAATGTGCAAGTTTCGTTGCTTCCCTTAAATATTACATTAATCTTTGCTCTGGAAGTTTCTGACGTCTTTGTTACGTTACTGCTTTTTATTTTCACAATTTCTCTCCGAATTATTTACTTATATATATATACACATCCCGCCGTTGTCGAGAAAAGAGATATTGTAGAGATGTCGAAAGCTAATGGAAAGAATAACTTTATTTAAAAACTTTATAACAATTGTGCATTGCGACATCTTCTCAAGGAGGATGTTAAAATAACTAAATATATTTATTAACATTTCTTGTCACTTAAAACTGGTGGATATTTTTTTTTTCAAAAAAGTGCCATGAGTTCCTTAATTCCACGTGATTGTATATGTATAATTTTTTATGCACAGGGTAGTGAATAGGAAACGCATATTTTTCACCTAACCTCTTTTTCAAGACCATTTTTTGTAATTACAGCTAAATGAATAATAATAGTGCACTTTAAAATTAATGGCGGAAAATAATGTTAGTCGAGTTCTTCGCCTTTCTTCGCACTTACACATCTGCAATGTCTCTTGAAAGTTGCATCAGTGCATCAGTCTCAAAATCATTTATTCTGGTCCTCTTGCGATTTTTTGAGGAATAGCAACTTTCAGTTCCTGTATCGTGCGTGATTTGTTTCGTAAATGTTATTCGTCACTCATTATTATCACATCAGGGTCATCGGCAAAAAATGGCGCGCATTCTCGCACAATACTCTCTAGGCTGTGTAAAATTTGATGAAAGGATTTGATTGAAGGATGAAATTTCAAGTTGTCATGCAGAATGCGTTATAGAGACCGACGGGATATACCCTAAGCTGAAACTTGGCGCCTAATGAAACGTTTGAGGATTAGCAAGAACCGCCCATCTTACTGTTTCAACATTATCTGGTGTGCGAACGGTACGGGAAAGGCCAGGTGGTTTCCTTTTCATGGCAGATCCGGTAGTTCTAAATGCTCAACCCGCTTGAGTATTGTGTTTCGATCTGGAATTGGCCCTCGGGGTTCAACGTTGAAAAGTCGACGGAAAATACATTGCACGGTAACTATAGAATCACTGTTTCTAAAAAACTACTCGACGATAAACACACAATGCTCTAAGGTCCACGGAGCCTTGGCTAAAACTGCATTACCTGAGATGTCCGTTGGCGGTCCCTCTGTTTGCAACATTCTAGACTAACACATTCTAGTTGAAATAGCATGCGTTCCCTCTGCATCACCCTGTATAAAGTATATAAAATACTTGATGAAATATCGGATTGTTTTGAACGTTAGTAGCGATTTTCCATCAGTTGCTCTTTTAACGCTTGTAAAGAAAAATTAAGGATATACAATGAAGGAAAAATGTTGGATATGCTAACGTTTATTTCATATTATTAGTTCCTATAGTTGTTACAATATTTACGTTCAGATTCGCTTTGATTTCCCTTCAGTTAGGTTGCTTCAGATCGAAAATGTTGATTGAATACTTTTTTTTACATCTTATTATACTTTTTTATTTCAAGAAGGGCAAGAATGCTATCCAAACAAAAAAGAAGATGTCTGCCATTTACAAAGAAGTTTCTGTTGGGAGAACTATGAAGCAAAGCGGAGATCTTGAAGACCCGCATTGCTGTGGCCGTCTTTGAAGTACCGATATCGAGGAAATAATGGCAATGATCGACGAAGATCCACGCATCGCGGTCTGTGAGATAGCAGATACCAAGTTAATAATTCTTAATTTTTTAATGGGTGGCGCTTGAAATAAGGGTCGATCGACTATCAAATATCTTACGTCATTTTGTTGCTACGACAGTACCTTTCAAAACGTCGTTGATGATTAAACGACTTCGAGTTAGAGACATATTTTTTTCGTATAGTAAACATGCCAAGTTTCGAACTAAATAAAGAACATTTGCTGCATGTACTGCTTTACTTGTTCAATCAAAAGGAAGTGAAAGCCGTCGAGACTACCGTACGAGTGAAAGCCGTCGTAGACTTGTGGAAACTAACAACGGACAATGTCCCAACGCTTCGACTTAAAAGACAAAGCACGGCGAGATCAACCAAAAAAATTTGAAGATGTCGAATTGCAAGTATTGTTGGAAGAAGACGATATGTATTAAAACCATCAACATCGACTGCAAGACCGAATCACTTTGGAAGGAAGACAATGAGGTGCATTTGATGAGATCAGATGGGTGACTTGTACCATGAGCTCCTGAAACCAGATGAAACAGTTACACCACCTTGAGATTAAAAAAAAACGATTTTTTTGCGGCTAGATAAATTGTTTATACCTTTAAGAATATTTTCACGTTTTTCAAAATTCAAATTTTTCCGAAATTATAGCAATTAGAAGTGAGCGCGACAGAGAGTCGGCTCGAGACTCAGGTAGCGATCGGACCGGCTCAAGCGGTCAAAGCTTTGACAAAGGGTACTGTTGTTTTAGTTAGTCCTTTATAACAATAATGCCTTAGGGGAATCTAAATAATTCCTTACGGGAAGTCTAAACGATATCATTTAGTCTATGGCTCCAAAAATGCACTATAGTGGCGAAAAAATTATCGAAATTGCATCTTGTATTGCAGCTAGTATATTTAATGATGGATATATTAGTGTATTACAAATGATGCACGTATTAAACCTGTAATGCGCTGCGATTTGCCGAGAACTGGGATTCTCAACGAATATCTATAACCAACATGAGAGCCCAACAGGAGACTAACGAGGTCAGGAAATTGAAAAAAGTTGCTCAAAAGGAATCGGAGGACATCGTGGTAACAACGGAAGACCTCAAGTATGCTCCATGAATCGCAGATGAAGGAATATTTTTTCGAAACTACTTTTTTCAAACTGTTGTACCAGATCTCAAAATCTTCTTAACCGATTTTGTTAAAATGTACAACACAAATTCCTTATAATATTATCTAAGATGAAGCATAGGATTTTTTTCATAGGATGCCAAGTTATAAATTTTGTAACCTCAAAATTTCGATAAAAATCAGAGTTTTTTTAACAGCTGCCAGTCCTAAAAAAAACCTATGCTACGTCTTAGCTATTACCTTTCTAAAGAAGAAATATAAAATAATTATTCCATCAGCAAGGATTCTCAAAAGAGGGTCCTTTTATTTTTAGGTTTTTTTATTTTTTTATTCGTTGTTATTTCTAATTTTTCATAAAAGTATGTATATGCGTAAAATAAAAATTATTTTATTATTAAATATATTTAATAACTGCCTCAAAAAAAACCTATTTTCCGAGCGCCAAGGTGGTGTAACCCCTTAATACCGTTCGCTACCGTAAACATATGATCGATTTCAACCATGCATTGATCAAAAAGCGACCAGAATGGGCTACAAGATACGCAAACGTGATTTTGCAGCACGAGAGCACCCCATTACATACAGCGAAACGTTCAGAGATACCATTTCTGCACACTTGTCGTTGGTCTCACGCACTTTCCATGAAATACTTCAATTACGGAGATGTCGAAAAATGGCTTGATGACTGGACCACTTCAAAAGATGTACGGTTTTTCTGGGAGAACATCCACAAATTACCAGAGATATAGGGAAAATGGGCAGCTAGCAATGGCACATACTTTGAATAAGATATTTTTTACCTTTCTCCCAAATTAAAGGTATTTTTTTTTAAGAAAAAGAAATAAGAAGTATTAACTGCCACACCTGTCAAGTTATATATTGGCCAATCGATCGTTTTTGACCATCTGGAAAAAATAAGTATTTCTGTTAATACGATGTGTGGATCCCTCACGAAATTACTGACCGAAATCTGCAGAAACAAATCTCTTCCTAACGACAATGCACGACCTCACTTCCAATTAGGGCCCGATAAAAAGGATGAGCTTCAATTTTTGGTAAAATATTTTAATTTGCTTCACTCAGACGAATGTGTTGAACATGTTAAAGGAGCAAAGCTTTTGAGATGGGTCCTGACTCAAGTCAAAAAAATCTGATCGGGAATAATGCGGGGCAATCGGTAAGAATGTATTTGACAAATAGAAGATCGTTGCAAAATTCGCATAGTGGAGGGCTTTCTCGCTTTAGTAAAAATTCGTGTGAAAATCTGCAGTGGCCAATCATTAGTCTGATACATTTAACAGTGATTTTTTACTTAGTAGATGTTCAGGGTGAGGTTGTGACAATAAAAGTTTAAGGACTCTTAATTTATTGAGTTTCTCAGGATCATGCTAACAGAATTACATTGAGCATTGTGTGAATGTTTTCGCAGAAGAGAGATGATCGTTCGGATGAAAGCTACACGTAAAAGGTTAACCATGTTGTATTGAGTGTTTTGCGAGCAGATTTGTTTCCTAGGGAGAAAACAACTAAAAGTAATTAAAATCAACTAAATAGAACCAAACATCGAAAATAATTACCAGAACCAGACTAACTTGGATGATCCAGTACCTAAAGATCAGCGGTTACGATTAATGTATTCTTGCTGTTCTAAAGCACCTCTCCCAGACATGAATACTGGATACACACAAAATAGCAAAAACAAAAGAATCAATGGGGCGAGTTATGTTAGTTTAGGTTTTTTCTTAGAGTGAAAACCAAATAACTGAATCCGAAGTAAAAGGAAAATTAAGGATGTGGCTCAACTTAAGAGTAAGTCTGAAAGGCAACAGGTGGAATAACTTAATTCAGCAATGGGGAACATGGTTGGGGAAAAAAGTGAGAGGTCGTCTCAGTTGAATACATACCAGTACTACACTATCAACGAGTGGCACAAAGTATACAGGTTGAAGAACTTGATGGAGGCCTATGTCCAAAGTTGAATGTGGTAAAGAGCAGGAAAATTTTAAATACCAGGTGTGGTTGTTATTAATTCTTATTTTTTTAAGAGATGAGCCTGGAAAAAGGGGTCGGTTCAGAGTCTAATCTTTTTTGTCAGTTTGTTGCTACGACAGTAGCTTTCAAAACGCTATTGATGATTAATCGATTTTGAGTTAGCGTCATATTTTTCTCATGTGGTAAACATATCGAGTTTCGAGTTAAATAAAGAGCACTTGTGGCACGTACTGCTTTTTTTATTCAGTCAAAAGAAAACCGGGAGTGAAAGCCATCGTATACTTGTGAAAACTTATGGGGACAATGTCCCAAGGCAGAACACGTGTGGATGTTGGTTTAGATTATTAAAAAGTGCTGATTTCCACTTGAAAAACGAAGAATGCCCAGATCAACCGAAAAAAAATGAAGATGCCGAATTGCAAGCAAGTTGGAAGAATACGATATGCAACCTAAATGACAAATGGCAGAGAGGTTAAATGTTGGTCGCCGAACCATTTGTGACCGTCTGCATGCAATGGGAAAGATGCAGAAGGCAGGCAAATGGGTACAACATAAACTGAACGACAGACAGATGAAACGGCGAAAAAGGATGTGCGAAGTTTTGCTTTCTCGGCATGATAGAAAGACTTTTTTTGCATCGAATCGTGACTGAAAGTGAAAAATAGATATACTTTGAGAACCCAAAACGCAGAAAATCATCAGTTGACACAGGACAACCATCAACATCGACAACAAGACAGAAGCACTTTGGAAAGAAGACAATACTGTGCATTTGGTGAGATCAAAAAGGTGTCATGTACTATGAACTTCTAAAACCAGGTAAAACAGTTAAAACCGTTCGCTACTATCAAGAAATAATCAATTTGGACCATGCACTGACAAAAAGCGACCAGAATGGGCTACAAGACCGGAAAAGTGATTTTGCAGGGCGGCAACGCCCCATCACATACAGCGAAATAGTTCAGTGACACCTCAGGCTACCAGACTTGGCCGCTTCCGACTATCACAATTACGAAGGTGTCGAAAAATGGCTTGATGACCAGGCCAAACCTAATAACTCACAATGCGTAATTTTTCTGCATTCGTTGTTTTCTCTTATGCTTTCGCATATTTTCGGTAAAATCTTCATTTAAAATATTCTAATTTTATTTCTATAATTTTTATCAAGATCCATGTTGTAAATAAGTATAACATCATAAGCGATTTTAGATACTGTTTTTGCAGAATTTGTCATATACTAGGGAGTAAAAGAAGTATTTTCAATTTTTTCCTTTGTTTATAAATGATTATATTTCGTTTCTATTGCTCCGACAAATAACCATTCCTTCTTCACTTTTAAAGTGATTTCACTGCGAAATATTCAGTCGACGCTTTTTAACAGAAACGTTAAAATGAGTGAAATAAGTCGCGAAATTAGGACCATTTTAAGACAATATTTTAAAAAGGGCTTCCAAGTGGCTGACACAAGGGAAATAGAGGGAGCTCTGCTCTGGTTGAAAATGTTCCGGTAAGGAGAAATGAGTCTTGAAGCTGGGGGAAGATCAGATTGTCCACTTGCCTCTCAATACGGATGTTTTAATGTCTTAACTGCTAGACTTAAAACAACTTAACTCCTAACTGTTAATATCATGAAACAAACACTAGGTAACTTTTAGGAGAATGAAGAGTCTCCCACGCTACCATTAGCCGGCATTTGAGTGACCGGCAATGGTGCCGAGGAACTGTAGAAGCATCTCTCATGAACAAGCATAACCTTAAAAGGTAAACATTCTCGATACACTCTAGTATATGATACATCAAAGTAAATTAACCTAAATGATGCTTGAAAATATTTCCAAATCAATCAAAATATTATGTACTAGTTGTACTGGGCCACGCGTTGCTGTGACGCAATCTGGTTATATGGAAAAGAAAGAAAAGAAAAAGCACACGTTTCTAATATGTTTAATTTCACAATGCTTGTGGGTATACAATATTTTTTATTGTTCCATTGTCTGTGCAGATATAGAGATTGTCTGGTTTGCCAACTGTAGAACACGCAACATATAATTGTCCACGTGAGAAGCAATCCGTGTCTAGATTTAAACCGCACAATTTTAAGGATTGTCCCTGAGCTTTGTTGATGGTGATTGTAATGGCCAATCGAACTGAGAATTGGAGTCTCTTAAATTGAAATGGCATATCCGTTAAAATTATAGGAATGAGGCCATCTTCATCTTTGAAAGGTCCTGTCAAGACTATTGCTTCTACAACGTTGCTCAATATTTTTTTACTGCAAGCAACGTGCCGTTGCAAAGCTTTGGCTGGTTGATATTTCGCAACATAATAATTTACACGTGGTTTTTCAATTGCAGTACGTGCGGTGGCATCCCTGGCAGATCGAGTGAAATCAAAAATTCTGTTGAATAATTAACCGCTTCATCTGGTTCCACAACATTATCGATTGACTTGTATGTGACTATACACACGAAATGAAAGCTAGTGCAAACGACACAGCCAAATTCCAATGCAATGTCACACGAAATAATTAGATCAAAATGAAAATAAATCGAAGCCTATGAAAATTCAATTTAACAATGAAATCGGAAATACTGAAAATGCTAAGTGACAGCAGCTGTAAAGAAGTATGCTATCCGACATGAGCAATGTTTAGTATTGCGTATGTTGCGTTACGTTCAACAAATGGAGCATTCATTGCCGTAAAATATTTAGTATAGTGTGTGTTGCATTTACGTCCAACAGATGGCGCTGTTTTTTAAAAAACATTCTTTTTACTTTATTTTTTTTACTTGTCACTTGTCTTACATCTATAGGTATATATATAATAGGTATATAAACGCACGTATTTAAGTGCAACGTTGTGCCAAAATTTCAAAGCAATCCGTGAAGAATTTTCGGAGATTTAAGATTTTGAACAAACGAAGATTTATATATATATATATATATATATATATATATATATATATATATATATATATATATATATATATATATATATATACCAGGTGTCCCATTAAGGGTGGATCGCGGCCGTATCTTGAAAACTATTTATCCCACAGCTTTGGGGAAAAAAATTGTACTAAAAATGATCATGAGAAATTCACCAAAAATATTTTTAAGCTTCTAAAACGACCGCAAGAGGGCGTGGCGAGCTAAACATTTTTAAAAATAATTTTTTTGTGCATTTTCAAGTGTTAACCGAGTAAGAAAAATTGTCAGTTATAATTAGCAAACTGTCTCTTACAACTTTGTTTTATGACATTTTGTCGTAACTTCGCGAATAGAGGGGTGGGGGGAGTTTTACCTATTTAGATAAAAAGTCGTCTAATGTCCGTTTGCCTAAACCGATTTTCCTCAATTTGGATTCATTTAAAAGGCAATTGCTGGGACAATCAGATAATCTAGGAGATAAATTATTTAGTTTATAAATGAAGCCGCGAGGTGGCGTTACATTCAACAATAGTTTTTTTGAAGTTTTGTTCAGTTTTTTCAAATGGAATGGTACAGCTTTTACTACATGGCAAGAAAGGTAATTTAAAGAGGAATCATCCAGTGAAAACCCGAAATCGATATCTCTGACATGTCAAGAGAAATTTCGATTTTTCTGAAAAAAATCAGTTAGTTTTAATTTTTACCGTAATATTAAGTTAAAAATTGGTCTTAATATTTAGGTCTTAATATTGGTCTTAATAATTTATATATATATATATATATATATATATATATATATATATATATATATATATATATATATATATATATATATATATATATATATTATATTATTTATTATTATACATTTATATATTATATAGATACAGATAAACGTTGTATAGTTTAAAATAAGTTAACTAACGGCTTTGACTTAAAATGAATATTAAATGACATATCCACACCCTACCATTGACGATACCGTATATCTCAGCATATATTCTGAAACTTCACACCAGTTCACTTGAGTAAGAGAAACAATCGGATTCCAAAAGCCACACTTTGCATATTGCATACCTTACTGAATATTAGACGATTTGTAAACCTTTCATAAAATATTAATTACTGCTTAGCCCTCCTATGCCAGTTTACACCAGATTACCACCAGAGATAATTAGCAAGTGGAATAATGTGTAAGGAATGTCGATTAAATTATTAATATGTGGGATTGGGGTTAAAATATGGAATTAGATTTCGATAAAATATTTATGGAGACATATTTTCGGTTGAAATATTCAAATTTCTTTAAATTAAATTGAAAAACTATTACGAGGGTTGCTATTTATGTACACGGAATTGACAACAATTGCGTTACTAGGCGCCATCTGACATATATATATATATTAAAGTTTGACATTGTTGACTGTACACGTATTCAGAATATTTTGTCATGAAAATTTCATCTCAGTCTAAAAATGCAATTATCTCGTGAACATTTTCGTGTGATGATTTACTACGACTTTCGACGTGGATCTCTCAACAACAGAGCATCGATCAATAAACATCAAACACCCTCTAAAACCACTGTACATCACTGGTTTAGTGAATTCAATCGTGGCAGTCGTTCGCTCAAGCACGAATATAAAGGTCGTCCAAAATCGATTGTTGTGCCAGAAAACATCGATACTTTGCGCGAACTGATAAAGCAGGGTCGTCATGTGATATACCATGAGATTAAGCCATTCCTTAATCAGGGACATTAGTACGAGAAACAAGATTTTACTCGAAAATTTAGCCGTGAAAAAAATTGTGGGCGTTGAATTCCGCATAATTTGACAAATGTTCAACATTTTCATCGTGTTGTGTCAAAAGCCTTGTATAACATCTACACAGATAACGAATCTTTGATATATGAGACCTAAAGTAAATAGCAGTCGACTGTATGGGTCTTTCAAAATGAGCCAAACTCAATAAAAGTTGAGCGCAAAAAGCACTTCGAAGCAAATGGTCGTCTGATTTTTTGGGATAAATGGGCATGTGACTCCAGCCAGTAGATTTTCGTAGAATGCTCAATTCTAAATGGTACACAACCATTTGTGTGCAAGAAGTATTTGAAGAAATAAGAAAAAAGAACCAACGACTCTTCATCATGATAACGCAAGCTCTCACATATCGGACCGAACAATTTAATATTCGACCGGTCAAAATATCGAATTAATGGGTCATCCGCTGTACAGTCCTAATTTGACACCCAATGATTTATTTTTGTTTCCGTTCCAAAAAAATAAACTACGTGGTCAACAATTTTCAACGGTTGATGCGTTCAAAATGCATGTTTTGGGGCCATTTCGATTGATGAATGGAAACTGAGGAAAATAAAAAGCTATGCAAATTAGTTTAAACGTACGGAAAAGTGTATCGATCATCCCGGAGGATATGTTGAAGAACAATAAAACCATTTTCAATGGTAAATATTTGTGAGGATGGTTGCGGCATTTTCTTGATGGAATTTCATACTAAATTGTATAAATAAAACAAAGTTGCAGTCTAGCGAAACGCGTTATGTTTTAAAGAAAATATAAGTGGAAATTAGACAACTTTGTTTTATTTATACAATTTAGTAAATATTTATTTTTATTTATTGTTCCGGAGATATAAACAGCAACCCTAGTATTAAGTGTATCCATAAGCAACGTCGCTTCTTTCAAATTTGACAAACATTGCCATTTACTAACAATAATTTAACTTCTTTTTTTTAAAACCCAAATAAAGAAAAAAAAATATATGAGCACGCCACAATAATTCAGCCATTACAATAATATAACATAATCTGCACAGTATGTTGGAAAAAGAACGAAGCTTTATAAATTTAAAGAACACTACTAGCACCATCTATTGAAACAATATATAATCTGCATATCTCCTCTAGAAAACGAGACCGACATCATTAGAATCGATCAACGGATTGTCAAGTTATAGCGCTTAAAGTGACAGTACCTTTAGTCACCTCATCACAAAAACACAATGGAGCAAAGAGCTAATATTAAATTTTGTTTCAAGCTCAGTAAAACTTGTACAGAAACATTTGAACTGATGAAAAAATGTATGGTAATGATTGCTTAACTCGTACACGTATGTTTGAGTTGAATAAGCGATTCGTAGATGGTGGTGAAGCTTTGGAAGACGACGCAAGGCCAGGCTGGCCCAAAAAAAAACAAAAATAGCGATGAGTTGGTGGAAAAATCGCATAGACACGGTCAAAATGTTACTGATGAATATTATCTGGGTGTTATGGAGCATTTGTGGGAGAGAATCGTTCGAGTGAGGATCGAATATCAATGCCGAGAAATTGTTTTTTGTTGCACGATAATGCACCATTTCAGAGACCCGTCGCTGTTCATGAATTTTTGGCGAAAATCCAAATCTGTATGCCTCAACATTATCCATATTCGCCTGTGTGTTACCGTTTCCTGTCCCTGAAATTTTTCAAGCAATTGAGGTCTTAAATCCGCAATTGTTCAAGTTATGTTGGCTTCCAAGGCGTCAATAGTTGCTGGTTTATCGGCATAGATCAAAGATGTACCATAACACCAAAGAAAATAATCTAAAGGTGTTAAATTACATGATTTTGGTGACCAATTAATAAATACATCCCTCGATATAATTTTCTTGCCGAATTGTTCCCTCAATAAATTGATTGTTGCATTAGCTGTGTGACATGTGTAGCCGTCCTGCTGGAACAACATCTCCTTCAGATCAATAACATTCAAATTCAGAAGTAAATAATCATTGATCAGCACTCTGTAACGATTCCCATTAATGGCAACGTGCTTTCCAGCTTGATTTTTAGAGAGGGGCCCAATGATGCTGCATACAATCAGCACTATACGGTACAATTTTCTGGATGCAACAATTACCGAATTGTTGGATCAATTGCGGATTATTTTGACTTCAAGTGTGACAATTTTGGTTATGAACGTAACCATTTAGCCAAAAATGAGCTTTTTTTTTAAATTTTGCGGTTAATAAATAAATAAATTTTGCGGTTAATAAATAAATAAATTTTGCGGTTAAATTCTGTGTCAATTTGTAATTGATTTTGAATTCATTCACCGAAACCATGGTATTGCGGATTGAGTTCTTGAACAAGCTGGATCTTGTAAGGCACCAGACCAAGATATTTACGCAAAATTTTCAACGCAATCAAATAACGAAGTCCAACTCCCTGCGAATGGCGACGAATTTTTAAATTTCAATCTTCAGCAACACTACCAGCAACAGCGACAGCAACCAGCGACGATATTTTCTTCGGAATGCACAGTTTTTGTCTTGTTTTTGTTATAATATCGAGCAGCGTTAAACCCGACGGTTGGGCGATTAAAGTGCACCATAAAATTCACGTGGTGCTCTATAAGTTTGGCGCAGAGAACACTAATTTTGAAAATATATTTCGACAACTCACTCACAGTTCGTTTAACAGTGACCCCTATCAGAAGTTTGGACCCACTAATAAAATCACCGGTTATTATCAAGAAGTACATACAGTGCTAGTGCATGCATGGAAAACCGAAGTATCTGTGCGACATCGTAAGTAAACATTACTAGGAAATGTTGTTTTTAGTGAAACAAATGCGACCGACGACACTTCTTGCCCTGGCACGTTCGAAAAAGAGAGAGCGCAACGGTTCAGCGAACGAAAATAAATCAGAACGGGTCGAATAATGTTTTAACTTTAAACGTAATTTATTGCGGCCAGATTATGTTATTGTATACAAGTTCGATTGTGCGACCCATAAATATTTCCCGGATTCTGGAAGTGTCAATATATTAAGTAATGACGGGAATATAAACGAGGTCGCACAAATAAAGACAGGATATACATTTTTACAGAAAGACTACCCATAAATTAATTTTCAGATAGTAAGGGAAAGTATTGGGTTGTTCTATAAGTTTCTCCCGTTTTTTGTATTTAAACGTTTTATCGAAAAAAGCAACAATTATAACAGCAAATTAATCAATGAAGTGTTCTCTATCATTGCTACCGTTTTGTCTCTCTCCATTTCTTCCTGTCTTGTGCCAGTTCCTTAATTTCATCCCATATTATGCCTCCTATTCCAGCATTCTCTCTTATCTCATCGCCCCATGTTCTTCTTGACCTTCCTTTATAGTTCTTCCCTTGCATTTGCCCTTCGTACACTCTCTTTGTGTGTCTGTGTTTCAGGCATGCGATACACATGTCCGTACCACCTTAGTTATCCTGCTATTTTATCATTTATGGGTTCAATCTGTAGGTTTCCTCCAATTATTTCATTTCTGATCGTTTGCTTTTGTTTTGTTTAATATTTTTCTCACGAGTTTCATTTCCATTAATTTATACGTGTGTTATATTTTTGTGTAAGAGTTCATGTTTGGTTACTGTATATTATTGTTGATCAGATTACCTTTTTAATTACTGTAGATTTTTTATCTTCTTCAGTTTTTGTTTCCTTCCAAGAAAAGTGGTTTTCATCATGTTAAACTTTTTTCCAGTTTTTCCCAATCTATCGTTTATTTCTCCTTCCATTCTTCATTTGTTCTCGATTGCCGATCCCAGGCATTTACCTTTTTACTTATTCTATTAGATTTCCATTTAATTCTATGTTATACATTCTGTTAAAATAGGTAACCGGGAATTGATCAATAAAACATAAAATGTTCATTATTTATCCAAATTTATTGTATTGCCTTTAAAGTAGACCCCTTCTGAAATAACACACTTATGCCAACGAATAATCCAATTGTCAAAACATTTTTTAAACTCATTTTCCGGAATCGACTTCAGTTCTCGCCGCGAATTCTCTTTTATGTCGTCTGTTGACTGAAAACAGGTGCCTCGAAGTGGTAATTTGAGTTTTGGAAAAGTCGGCCGGAGCCATATCAGGTGAATACGGTGGTTGCTCGATAGCCTTTGTTGACTTCACAATGATACCTTGTCAGATGGTGCGTTGTCGTGCTACAAAATCCAAAAGTTCTCTTTCCACAAATTTGGCCTTTTTCGACGAATTTGCTCTCTCAAACTGCGCATAACGCTCAGATAATACTCTTTACCATCTGACCTTCTGGCAATATTTCCGAGTGCACAACACCACGATAATCAAAGAAAACAGTCAATATCACCTTAACTTTTGATCGACTTTGACGTGTTTTTTTGGCTTCGGCTCAGTTGGAAGACGCCATTCCGAAGCTTGTTGTTAAAAAAAACATAAGGTGACATAAATATAACTTATCGGCCGACATTTTCAATTTAAATCAACTTGACTAACTGAAGGCTAGACAAATATAAGCGAATATATACAGTGCGTCTTGAAAGTCAACGTCAAGTGGGTACCGGGCGAAAGGCCTGGTTATACCAGTTCTGGCAAAAATTAAAAAATAAATCTCTCACCGTGTTAAGTGATAATAGGCATATTTTTAAAAATACTCGACATCTTAGGCTATATCTTCAGGTACTGGGATAACAAATTTCCCAATTTTTCATTGTTATTTTTTATAGCGTGATCCTAAATAACCATGCTATTAATGGTAGTCACAAATCAAAAAATGAACGTTGTTAATTTAGCAAAAAGAATTTTCGTTGAGTCGTGGTTTAAAAAATTATCAGCTAGCTTTGACACCTATAAAAAAAATGTTTTAGACTACCCTGGACAAGTTATTTCAAAAGATGACTCATTTAGTGAAGATTTCAAAATGCTACAAACATATTTTTTATCATGGTATGAGTTTTTTGAAATGCAGGCCTGTGGATAATATTTTTTGCGGAATGAAAAGTGCCAATTGTTATACTATTTTGAAATCTTGACTAAATGGGCCATCTTTGGAAATAACTTGCCTACAGTAGTGTAATTTAAGCATTTTTTTTTAAAGATGAACTGTCAAAGTTGGAGGACATATTTTTGTAAACCACCAATTTTTACTAAATCAACAACGTTCATTGCTTGATTTATGACTATTTTGACTATTTTGAATCACGTTATAAAAAATATCACTGAAAAATTGGGAAATTTCTGATTACAGTACCTAAAGATATGGCCTAGTTTGTCGAATTTCAAGATTTTCAAAAATATCCCTATTATCACTTAACACGGTGACATGGATTTTTTTTACTTATTTTTGCCAGAACTGGTATAACCTGGACTTTCGCCCGGCACCCGCTTGACGTTAAATTTCGGGACATAACAAAACAAATGTATAACAAAATTAATAATATGTAAAGAAACATTACTATTTGCACAAGCAACGATCTTTTTACCAAATCGTCACCATCAGAGAAAAATAGCGCTTCTATGTTAATATAAACCATTAAAAGAAATTTGGTAGTGGTCACCAACGAGCAAGCAATACCTCATTATAAACTTAAAACTACCCTTACGATACAAAATGTTAATACACTAATAGCAGCCTTAAACTTTTCGCGGATAAACAAAACAATACATACATATAACAATATTTCAAATATAATTCCAATAAATTGTTCGATACATTTTGAAAACACGTTTGTTATAAACCATCAAAAGGCTTGAAATGTCCTCATTTCAACGAAAAAATAACCGTTGTGATGTGAAACATTATTTAGCTGAAGAAAAGTTTATTATTGTTTTGTTTTGTCTTGTTAAAGTAAGACTTACCACAACAGCAGCTAAAATCCTCTTAAAATTTATCATTGAAAGGATATTACCTGAAAATAATAATTATAGTTAGTATAGCTATCAGAAATGTATAACAAAATATAAATTAATCTACTTTATCTTTGGAAATAAAAGGTGTTTCAATAGGTTCTTCGGAGTATAAATTTAGCTCCGTTGTTCAACGACAACCTAGAAATTTTACTCACATGTGTTATCTAGAGATCCGGCAATTTAATAATGGATCGTTTTACGACGGAAGAACGGGGAGAACGAAGAAACGAAGAACGAATTTGAAATAATGCAGAATTCTGCAATAAAATTATGTTTTTCGACAAAGCTCATTTCCATCTTACGGGTTATGTAAACAAGCAAAATTGTAAGATTTGGGGAAGTGAAAATCCTCGAGTGATTGCAGAACTCTTATATCCTTTTTGAGTGACAGGGTGGTGTGTATTATGAGCTGAAGGGGTTATAGGGGCATTTTTTAATAAGAGTGATAATGGTGAAAGGCTAAATGTTAATGGCAAATACTATCGATATGTGTTCAGAAACTTTTTATTACCCCAATTGGATAATATGTACCTTAATAATATATTTTTCCAACAAGATGCTGCCACGTGTCATACGGTGAGGTAAACTTTGGATTCGTTACGAACATATTTTCCTCGCCTGGATATTTAGTATCCTCCAAGATCATGCGATCTAACTCCCTTCGCCGTTTTCCTGTGAGGTTTCTTCAAGAATAAAGTTTATTCTGCAATGTAATTCTTAACGCAGACGATTAATGATCTGAAGCAGACATGCGTTAAGTTATTGATGAAATTGAACCGCAATTATACCAAATTGTTATTGACAATTTTGCTCAAAGATTGGCCATCTGTAGAAAAAGCCGATGGGCACAGTTGTAGAATATTCTTTTTATTTTTTAATAAAATACACAAGCATGTTATTTGTGGAAAATTGTTGGTTTTAATTAAAAAAGGAAATCCAAAAGTAGCTGTTGCGACACCCTCTATAATCCTCAAATCAAAAAACATACACTTCAAAGTAGTTTTGACTCATAATATTTTGATTTAAAGCTGATAATATCGAATGGATTATTTTATTTACCAGCAAATCCTGAATTGTTTTCCCGGTTCTTCGAAAACAACAAAACAAAAGTTTATACATGTTCTTTTTTAGTGAAAAAGTTCAGCAGTTTCTAAGTTTCGATAAACAGTTGCCACTTTTATACCGTTTTCTTGAGAACTGTCAAATTTATATGATATAACACGTTCTCGGTCTATCACTAAAAATACAAGACGAATTGATTGGCAGAATATTATAAATACTTTTATAATATCCGATATTTAAAAAATAACTTTATAAATACTTATTGAATTTTTACTATACCATAAACAAAAATGTTTGCGTTTTTGGAGGTTTATACAGCTCTTTGGCCCCATTCCTCTGTCTCGAAAATGCCTGTTAACGGCAGAGCTGGATACTTCCAATTACCTTTCCTGGTGTATGTTCTACGATCTACACTTACAGCAGCTTTTAAAACGTCGGCATCGAGAGATCGCCGGCAACCTGATCTTCTCCAATCTTGGACTCATGTCTCCCTCTTGGAACTTTTTGTACCAGAGCGGTATGGATTAATGATACAGTCGGTCGCTTTGAAACCTTTTTTAAAATAATGTCTTAAAATGACCTTAAATTTGTTTGTAGCCACTAGTAGTACATTGCCATTTCGCTAAATAAGACGTCCAGATCTTGTCTTATAATAAATCAATTATCTGGCGAGATGTGTGACAAGTCTTATATATCCACATTTATCAGTTTAGGCCAAGCTTCCAAACAAACCCTAAAACTTGCCTGACAGTTACCTCCCAACAACTCTATTAAGTTCATGCTACAAACTTCTAGATAGGATGTTACTAAACCAACTAGAGCTATTGATACTAGAATACACTCCTGTTGAACAGGCTGGATTCAGCGCCAGCTATGTAGACCAAGTACCCAGCTTAACAGAACATTTAAGGCAGGGTTTCAAGATCTGCTGAAGACTGCTATAGTATATGTTGAATTGACTGCAGAATATAACACGGTTTGGAGAGAAGGTCTTCAATACAAATTCCTCGACGTGGTACCATGCAGCCGGGAAACAACTTTATTAAACAACATGCTCTGCTTTAGATCCTTCCAGATAAAAACAGGAAAGAGCAAGAGCAAAATGAGACACTTTAATAACGGACTTCCTAAAGGCTCGGTACTCGCATCTGTCCTGTTTAATCTACATACGTCAACCAAAATAGGATATGCTGATTACCTGGCTGTTGCTACCTACAGTAAAACCATAGAAGCTAGTCACATTTTATCAGCAGATCCGCCAGTATTAGGAAAATATTTCGCTGACTGGAGACTAATTCCAAACATAATACTGACGTGTATTAATACTGACGTTGAATCAAACTGACGTGTCGTGCTTCCACCTCAAAGCAAACAGGCACGCCTGGAACTCCAAGTATACTTCAATAACAATTCACTACGTTACTATCATTATCCAAAATATCTAGGAGTAATAATGTATCGAACACTTTCGTATAAAAAACGTCTGGGGAATACAGCACCTGAAATAAACACCAGATATAATAATTATTAACAAACTGATCGGTACCACATGAGGTGCAAACGCATCTACCCCTAAAACATCAGCTTTCAGCGTGGTCTACTCGGTTGCTGAATTTTGCGCTGCAGTCTGGTCAAACAGGTGTCACGTAAAAATGATTAACACCAAACTTAATGAGACCCTAAAAATAATCAATGGCTGTTTAAAAAGAATACCTCTATCTTGACTTCCCACTCTGACCAATATCCCGCACGCAATATCCGCAGACAGGAAAAACTAGCCAGGGAATACAATAAAATACTATCAAATCCCCATCTTCCAGTACAGAATGACTTATCTGTTGTAGATTGAAGTCTAGATCCCCCTGTTATAACTTCAGTTTCAAAACTCACTTAAAAAAAAATATTTCAGTTATAGAATTACAGAGTAATGAATGGATTATTTTTTAGTAAATGACAATAGTAACTAACATTAAAAATGGTTTGGTATTAATAATATCGACAATATAAATATATATATATATATATATATATATATATATATATATATATATATATATATATATATATATATATATATATATATATATATATATATATATATATATATAAACAATATTCTAATATTTACAGTACTTTGGATGCTTAGTCGTCATATGGCACGGTGCCTTTCCGTACAGTGACTCGGTGTCGCAATGTGCTGACTAGAATCCGGCACGAGCGTCGTTAGGAAATGTTAGAATTATACAACAGTATAAAGTTTACTTGAGGTCGCATCTAACACCCCCAACAGAACAACTCCTGGGAAAAAATTTCAATGTTAATGCTAAATGGAGGAAAGTCTATTCGACACCGGATTAGGTGGTTCATGTCATCGACCCTACAGTCATCGACCCTGCCATGAGTGGAAGATAGTCAAGAGAATAAGAACGTCCCATGGCATATGCGTAGACTCTTTTTACAAATCTGGACTGACAGTATCGCCGAGTTGTGACGGTGGAGAACTCCAAATCCTTCATCACATCGTAGCTAAGTGCCCCCTTATACATATGGTGAACAATAAATGGTCCCTTTCAAACCATAGGCTCCGTGTTAGACTGTTCCGAACAAAGATATTATTCAACGTTAACAGTAACACGATTCCCATCATCGTTAAAAAAAAACATAAGGTCCTATCATTCTTTCAGTCCAAAAACAGTGGCGACTGTTTGGTTTGGATGAAGAGGTAACTATTGAATTACTTGAGAATTTTCATTGGCCCAAATCCTACAATTATATTTGTTCACAAACCCATACGCTTCTGGCTTAATGGGTGTTCAATTGACTGAATGTTCAGTCAACTTTTTCAATTATTAATGTAAGGCTTAGTAAACTTCACAGTTCATGATTTTTACACGCTTCGTTAGGTAGGGTTTTCCATATAAATAGTACATAGTTTAGTTTTAGAATGAGATTAAATCATCTTCTGATGATGCTAACGCGCGTCGAACAGTTCAAAAAAAGTGATTTGGTGTTTAGTGGTAAATCTCTTCAAGTTTAATATTTCACACCAAAGGTTCCAATAGAAGAATTGAGTCCCTGATTGTTTGTTTCCCCCATTAACACAAGCTGCAGCGCGAGCTGAGGGCTGAATTGCAGCTGGGGGTATCAACTGTCGTGAACAGGGCAGCCAAAGTACCTCCCGTTTCATTGGACTATTTAGGGTTTCTGCAATGCAAAGGAGCACTGTTGCAGTCGACTTCCTTTCTTCCAGTCTCGTGGGAGCTATATGTCCTCTAATAATTCAACTTTCCCGCTATTATTAAGATTGAAAAAACCACGCATTCCGTCTCCAGTAGAGAGAAATAATAATAGCCCTGATTTTGACAAATAGTTTCTAATTTAAAGCTCTGAAGGATCGTTAAAAAATGTCTCATCATTTATTGTCCGTTTTAGGAAATGTAGGCGACATAGAATCTATTAAGACTGTACGTTGCTAGCAGTTGTTGTGGGCAAACCGCACAACTCCCTGAATTATTGTAAAGGAATAATCTAAAGCACATACCTCTTAAATTGTGAAGAATCGGAAATTCTGGATAATTTGAAACAATTTGGAGTTGAAGCAGTCAAAAGAATCAGCACGATAAAAGAAGGTACAATCTCTCCAACCACCAGCAGTTTAATATTAACATTTAGAAAACCAGCTCTACCTGACAGAATTAAGGCTGGTTACCTATCATTAATAGTTAGGCAATACATGTCTACTGACTATGCTACGTGACTATGACATGTTTCCAGTACCAAAGATTCGGTCGCATATCATCAAATTGTTCATTTTCTCCAATATGCCCTTCGTCCAGAGGTGCCGTTCATGATGGTTCTCAGTGCTCACTTTTCCCAATTTGCCCCAATTGTAATGACAATCATTCTCCTAGATACAGAGGTTGCTTAGTATTCAAAGAAGAATACCAAATTCAGAGTATAAAAGTGTCGGAAAAAAATCTTTAATTTGTTGCAAAGGCTACGGTCAAAAGCACCTGCCCCTCCACTACCTACAGTTTTGCATTTGTCGCGAGTCGTAGTAAAATCATCACTACGTAATGCGATATTAACATTAACCAGTGCCCGTCTAAAGCACTTGATAAAGAGCCCCTTACTACACCTCGTGATCCCCTTCCTTCTCCCTCCCCCTATATTCCCCCCTCAACTACCCGTCAATCTCCCCTTACTCACTATTACTCCTCCATCCAAAGATCCCACACTCTCTCGCCGCCCGCAAGTTTTCTTTCCCTCATTCTTTCCCTCCTTCTTCCCCTTCTGTCTCCACTACTCCAACTCCCTCAAATTCCCTTCCCACCCATCATCCAAAAATTTACTCTAATAAAACGGCTCACAAAAACCCAAGATCTCTGTCCCAGTCCTCTAACAAATCCTCTTCCACCGAGGACATGGATTTAGACTGCTCGTCAAAATCAAAGTCAAAAGAGAGCAAAACAACTTCTCGGCACCCTAACATTAGAAGGTAGTACTTACTCTTTTTATAACAGTCACCAGGCTTATCTAACCTCCTAATATTCACATTCAATCCAACCATACTTCAATGCAATATACATTCTTTGAGTTATTTTGTTTTTTTTTTGTTTGTTATTTTACCCATTTTAAAGTTTTTGATAAAAACCGTCGACTGAATATTTTGGAGTAGAATCATTTTAATAGTGAAGAAAAAATGTTTATTCGTCGCAGCAAAAATTTGAAACCGGTTTAACCTGTGGATTGTAGTCTTTATTTATAAAGAAATTAAAAACCGCAAGTACTTTTGTTACACCTTAATATATCACTTTCATTTCTGTTTTACAGCAATAGCTCATGAATAGATAACTTATAAATAGGCAACTGAACATTAAGTGCACAGACTTGAGCACATGATGCACAACTTCCATAAAATTTCCCAAGTTTATATAAACCGTCACGCCTAGCTGCCCTAATTAATGTATTCCCAATAGTGCTCCACCAGAGTGAAAATATTAACAATCTCGCAAAGTTCCAACACAAATCTAACGAACTACTCTCGCCTACCTCTAATTGATTATTCAAATTAATTCGAAAGCTGTTTCTGTATCCAAAAGCCGACGCAAAACAAAGCATCCAGACGTTTGAGGCCGCTATTGTCTCGTCTTGAATGATAACTTCCTCTTTGTTGAGGATTAATAAGAACCGCTCTGAAGTTAGCTTTTTTAAATGACTGGTATATAGTTGGTTTAGTATTTGAAACTGTTTGCATGCATAATGAGAGTTTCATGATACACATTTTTTATGCGTATTAAATTTAAATATTTTCTTAAAAATGATCGTTAGAAGATGTTAGATGATCGCATACAATGGATGGATCTTTTATTACTGATTCCTACAGTATAACTTATCGGATTATCTAGAAAGTTCGTAGGGATTTTCCATTAGTTGCTATTTTAAGGTTTGTAAATGATAAGAATTGTCTACATATTATTAATTTACAATGTTTACATTTAGGTTAACTTGAAAATGTCGATCGAAAACTTTCATTCATGCCAGTGTGCTTTTTTATTTCAAAAAATGAAATCTAACCTAAAAAACCTGTGAAAGATGGTTTAAACGCTTAAAAACTAGTAATTTTTATATAAAATACAAGGAGCATTCAGGACAGTCGAAAAAATTTGAAGATGCAGATTTGCAAGCATTATTGAATGAAGACTCAACTCATACGTTGAAACAATTGGCAGAAGCATTGAATGTTGCTCTATTCACCATTTCCGAATGTCAACACGCATTGGGAAAGATCCAGAAAAAGGGAAAATGGGTTCCATATGACTTGAAGGAAAGAGCCATAGAAAGGTGAAAAACCACTTGTGTCATTTTGCTTGCCACAGAAAACAGAAAAGGTTTCTGGCATCGAGTTGTGACAAGTGATAAAAAGTGGATATATTTAGACAACCAAAAGGGCAAAAAATCATTGGTACACCTAGGCCAGTCTTCAATATCACAACCAGTGCGAAATGTACATGGAAAGAAGGCTTTGTTGTATATTTGGTGGGATAGTAGGGGAGCTGTGTATTACGAACTGTTGAAACCCGGTGAAACCATTACGGGCGATCGATACCGACAACAATTCCGATCGATACCGACAAAATTGAATCAAACATTGAAGGATAAACGACCAGAATAAACCCAAAGACCTGATTACGTCATTTTTCAACACTGCAATGCTCGGTCCCATGTAGCAAAATGTTTAAAACTAGTTAGAAACCGTTAAATGGGCCGTCCTACCCTTCCGGCCATATTCAACTTATTTCGATCGATGCAGCACGACCTTTGAGAACAACATTTACATTCTTACGAAGAATGAAATAAAATGAAATTCTTTATTTTTTTATAGTATCCAATATACAACAAAAATAATATCATTTACTTAACACTAATACTCAAATACTATATGTATCAACAATACTCTTCTTTAAACTACTCTTAAAGTTTATAAAGTTTTTTGATTTTATACAATTCAGCAGATTGTTAAATTCTACTAGCCCTTTGTGGAACAAATTGTTTTGCGCAAACGATGAAGCTACCGTGGTAACATAAAAATCTGTTCTATTCCTAGTATTGTACGGATACCAACCAATCCAACCAATCTTAAACTTTCTAATATATGTTTAGGGTACAGTCCAGTCTTTATTTTATATATAAAAAACATTGTATTAAAAAATATATTTTGTTTTACACTTAATAAGTTTCATCTATATTTATACCTAAATATTTAGATTCATTATCGTCTTCTACTTTCTTACTAGCTATTACAGATTTTTTATGTTTAATAATCATAAATGTAGTCTTCTTAACATTAACAGCCAAACTATTACTATACAACCAACTATAAATTTGTTTTAAATCTTTGTTTATGGTTACTATCAAATGATTTATATCACTGCTCTCAAAAAACAATATTGTGTCATCCGCAAACAGTTGTATTTTACATTTTTTAACAACTTTTACAATATCATTTATATACAAAACAAACCAATCTGGGCCCATAACAGTTCCTCGATGGACTCTGTAATTGCTGACTTTAAGGGATGAGATTGCTCCATAAAATTTTGTTTGTTGATATCTTATATTCAAGTATTCAGTGCACTATTTATACACACTATTCCTAAGACCCTATTTCCATAACTTCTATCTTAAAATATCACGATTTACAGTTTCAAATGTCCTTTTAAAATCAAGGAAAATTATTCCAACAAATTGTCTTTCACTAATCGTAACATTTCATTGGGATACAACTGACTGAACAGCACTTTCACAACAGTGTTTACCTCTAAATCCAGCCTAATAATGTGTAAGCAATTCATTCTCTTCTATAAATTGCCTCATTTGGTGGCTTTCTACAGTTTCCAGGAGCTTTTCAGATGTTGAAAATATATTAATGTGTCTAAATTCTTCACCCTTAATAGTGTAATTTACGTTTGCAATATAGCTATTGTGGAGAGCTGTCTCTAGACTGCTATTGATAAGTGTCAAACAATTATTGACAATCTCCTCAAAAAACAATTTCAAAACTTTCGTACCGATTCCATCAATGATATTATTTTTATTTTTTAAGTTGCTGACTATCTTTCTCAAGTCAGCAAGTTGGAGAGTCCGAAACCCGCCGAAGATATTTATTGGTGTTATAATACTGTCTAGCAACCCTCTTCTCTGTGATAGACCTATCTTTGGTACTATGTCACCAACGGTTTCCAGAAAATAGTCACTGAAATGTTTCGCAAGCTTAATCTTATCTAGCCGGCCGAGGTGGTCTGGTGGGTTAGTCGCCTGCCTGGCAATGCAAAGGTAGCTGGTTCGATTCCAGCGCTCGGACCGGTGTTTTTCTTTAATACTTCTGTATGTTTTACTTCATACCATACACACACACTTATGTACACTCACATATACACACATGCCCACACATATCCACATCTAAATGTTTGTGATTGTTTCCAGGCAAGAGTGGAAAATCAGACAACGAATTATCCCTCAGTCACGCCAGTTAAAGGCTGGGTAAGGCTGGATGCCTTCTGGGAAGTGTTCTACGTTGGTCACTCGCCAGTTGGTAGGCTCCCTGATAGACTTATGGGTAGGTACATAACCAAGGTTTATAGCCTGACGGGGAGTGCTGGCCTGGGTTTGTCGGTAGCTGATGACCGTAGTTCGGAACCCACGTTAATCTGTAGGTCCAGTCGCTAAATAGCCTAGTTGCTGATGCGCCTCTAACCCTAATACCTTTACCTTTAATCCTATCTGTTCTAAGTTCCCATTAAAAAGAATACCTAGATTCTGAGTTTTCGGATTACTATTAAGAAGATTCTTAAGGGTCTTCCACATTTCTTTAGGGTCTTTCCTAACCCGGTCAATTTTTCCTTCATAATATTTTTGTTTTTGTTGTATAATCAAACCTACTACTTTATTTATTTGTTTACGATACGACTTCCAGTTTTCCTGCATTTTTGTTATTATAGTCTTCTTATACAAATTGTCTCTCACTGCAATTTCATCCCTGATTTCACCAGTTCACCAATTATCATTTTCCATCTGCTCACAACTTTCGTTTCAATTGCGGGAACATGAATATTTATTTGTTCTCTAATCACTTGTATAAGTTCCCCAGCTATGTCATCAGTGCATTTAAAGTTTTTTGATGACACATGATCCATCAGTCCCAACTGAAACTGAAGTTCGTTGAATTTGCTCATATCTCAAGTATTTTTTTTCCATTGTCGTTTTTAACAAAGGGGATATCAATTGTAAGAATAGAGTGACCTGTTACTTTTGGAGTGTAATGTACTTTATATTCAATGTGTTTACCATTTGTTATGATAAGATCAAGTATTGTGAAACTATTCAGTGTTACTCTGGTAAATTTGTTAACAATTTGATGAAGTCAGTTAACAATTGAATTAAATGTTTCTCTAGCCAAATTGATGTTACAGTCTCCAACGAATAAATGTGTCTGGCTTCATAGCATATTCATTTAGGATATTCTCCAATTCATCCAGAAACTCGCTATCGCTTGAGTTTGGAGAATAGTACACATTAAGGATGTTATATGTTTGTCCACTAATTCTGATATTTATTCCTGATATCCACGTATGTTTTTTAAATATGTCCTTTGAAATCCATGTAAACCTTATTTCCCGCTTAACATCAATGGATACACATACAGAATGCCTACTACAGGATAACGTATGAATTGCTTTGCACCCGTCAGTTTCAATTTCGTGCTCTTCTTGATCTTTTGTAATTCGAGTTTTAACCAGACAAATAATTGTAAGTTTCCATTGGTTAATGACCCAGTTCAGTTTTGTTTTGTGCGCAGTTAAATTTTCAGTATTAAGATACATTAGTTCTTGTTTTCTTAATTGCTATTTATTTGTATTATTGAGATCAGGGTATTTGTAGCACATTTGGAGTTGTTCGAAGATTCTTTTATATGCATCACATTTTCAATTATACGCTGGATGAGTATAGTCAATGTTTGGTACTTTTAATACTTCCTTTGCATTCTTACAGTTTACACAAACTTCAATTTCTCTGTTACAGCCTACTCTGCTATGATCTCCACCACACTTAGAACATATAATATTGTTGCTACTACAATTTTTGGCCACATGGCCATACTTTCAACACTTAAAACATTATATTACACTTCCATAGTCAAAATACTTACACTTCCTCCAACCAATATATAATAATTTTTTTTTTGTTCATCTGATTGTATGTGTTTTCAACTACCTCTACTATAATTGTTTCAGATCATCTCTCAAAAATACTTAAAATATTAATAACCCTCTTTTCTGATTTTGTTGTGATTCCATTCTGCAAAATAATAATTTCAGTCAGTCAGTTCCCCCAAATTTTGAGTCATCTTTTTCCTCTCTATATTTGTTATTTTTAGTTTAGGGTTTTCCTTTTCTGAGATTTTTACATCATATTCCGTATCCATTCTCTTTATAATGCTTTTATACGAATTCTTTATATTTTCCTTTTTCCTACAACTTATGTTATGAAAATTTGATGATGAATGGTTGGCCTCAAAAAACCAAAATTTCTTATGGCGCAAAATTCATTATTTAACAAAAAGATGGGAAAAATAATAGCTAACGATGGCCAATAATTTTATTATCAAGGTAATTTATTTTGTTATGGAAATAAATGCTCAAATTTTGCAAAAAAAACCACATTATTAGGCGAAACTCCTATTAATTAGAGCTCATTGTAATCTTTCCGAAGGTAAAATATGAAGAAAAAACAGAAGTGCGATTACCTTGGAATTGGAACGAAAATATTATCATTTAAACTTCGAAATACAGTTTTATAGATTCACTTCCATTACGTCTATTTATAAATACATTAAAATGAAACGCAGTAACAACTGCTCTGTTACTCTCTACTTGGTAATGAAATATCTTACAAAGCTAATTAAATTTAACCCTTATATTAATCCCCACTTTGCGAGCTCCCATGATTTAATTAAATTCTTGTTTTGCATTATTCGAACTTTACCTGTTAAGAAATTAGCTGATGTTTTTCTAATCAAGGTTGAATTGTTTGAAACACAATGATTATTTAAAGGCGAGTGATTTTTTTTTGCTTTATAATCATGTGTACAATGACGAATCATTAGTGATTAGGGGAAATGGAATTACCACCAGGAAAATTGTATATTAATGTTAAATAAACATCTTAATGTGTTTCGACTGAAATATGGTATTGTATGGTATTGTTTGGAAGGACAAAACAAGTTTTGTTCTTTTTTTATATAACGCGATTTAATATTATTTTTATATACGTATTTTTAATAGAAGCTTACAATTAAGGAACATTAAATATAGATAAAATATAATGAATAAAATTATAGATTGATTTGTCCGTTACTTTGTGACAGTTCATTTTTGTGTATTCAAAAAAACATTGTTTCACTTCTCGAGAATAAAACATAGAATTAATTGAATCGCCTTCGATTAGTTCTGGGATAAAATTATCACAATATATGGTTTTAAAAAGCAAACGAATTGCTGATCTACGTATGGATATAGAATGCGTCATTGGAAGAATTCTGTGAGGTTAATTTTCTCAGTTATTAATCATAAGATGTTGCCTTTTACAGACTATTATTATCATTGCTGTAGCATTAGTGATTTTACAATCACCTATAATATCAACATAGATTTATTAATATTCGTTTAAAAAAATTAATAACTAATTACGTTTAATAAACAAATTTATTTAATGTTCTTTTAATGAGTTAACAGTTAATTAGTTTTAAAGTTATTATAATAAAAATATAATTTAATATTATAAATCTGTAACCATCAAAATATTCACAGCAGATATATTATAATAATTAGCCTTTATGAACCTTTTGTCACACATTACTAAACTGAATTAGTAACCAACAATATTTTATTCTACACTTAACCAACAATAATTTTGACAGTATATATACAGATAGAAACAGGTTGGCAATACTGAAAACACTTTGCCATAACGACGTCACAAATATGGCAGCCAATCGCGGCGTGTTTGTATGCACGTGATTTTTTATAAATTTTATAAATTTTAATTCATTCACAATTAATTGTAAAAAAAATTAAAGTTTTTTTGCATCGATTATCAATATTATGTATGATAAAAATTTAAAATAAAGAAAAAAAATCTATATTTATTTTTTATTCAAAAATCCAATTCTAAGAAGTAGTTCAGTAAATATAAATCTGTCAACTTCAATCTGATATACAAAAAAGCTCTTGCTAGAGATATATGCTTGTATAATATGTAATATGCCACATATGAAAATAAAAAAAATTAATTATTTTTCGTTTATAAATTTCCATAAATTGTCATTAGGAAATTAACCGTCTGCTCTAAAAACAATGTGGTTCCTTCAAAATGAACAAAAAAACTTGAAACGAAAATCGCTCATTTATCATAAGATCTCACCTCCAAAGTGGGGGAGACACTCCGCTAATGTTTAGCGGAAGAATACGGGCGAAAATAATGACACGTCACTCACGATTGCGCAAAAACGGCCTTTTGTTTCGCTGTATTACAGCACGTAAAGTTGATAAATTTACTGGTTCCGTGGACGCGTTTTAAATTATTTAAATCGAACGGTTTGTTTTCTCTCGTTGGCCCGTTATTAATGATGTCTGTTGATGGAAAATGAATAAAATATTGAAAACGGGCGCTCGAAGACCTATCGCTTTCGCTGGAACGTGAAATATTGCCTCGCGGACTTCACGACCCGTTTCGCCTTTATTTTCTTTGCCAGTTTCCAGCATGCTGAATTAAATTTTACTCTCAATATTTTTCGAAATATTACTGAAACTTTATGAGTATTTCGACTTCGAAATAACTATAATAGCAAATGAAATTGTACCAAACTTATTGGCTTGCTGGAAACTCCTTGTAAAATCAAACTGTCAGTTTATTTTAAATTTATGATCTAAAATGTATATACATTCATACACAAAACCTAGATGAACTGCAAAGATACATACAAGAGCTGCAAAAGGCGGAAGAACCTTTTGGCTTGAAATTAAACCTGAAAAAGAGTCAGGTTATGCTCAACAAATTTACTGAAAACAGAAGAATATCTATTTTAGAAACGGATTTAGAGGTGGTGGACCACTACATATACATTGGGTAGAGGATTTCAATGGAAGGAGATATTGCCCGGGAAGTGGAACGGCGTGTTAAGTATCGCTGGAAGGTATTTGGCAGGCTCAACATAGTGTTAATGAACAAACTCCCTCTTTCTTTGAAGAGAAAAGTTTTTAATCAGTTCATGCTGCCTGTTCTAGCATACGGAAGTAAAACATTAATGCTCAAATCACAATCAGTTCAAAAATTGTGGATAGCACAGAGAGGAATGGAAAGGTGTATGCTTGGTATTACAAAACGGGACAGAAAGACTTGCAGATGGATTAGAAAACAGTATATGACATCATTGGAAAGATGAAGGAATTGAAATGGAGGTGGGCAGGCCATATAGCGAGGCGAAGTGACGATAGATGGACCAAAGCAATCCTGGGATGGATATCGCTTGATCATAAGCGTTCACAAAGAAGACCTAAAACACGATGAATCGATGACATCAAGTATATTGGACCTGAATGGCAGTGGAAAGCTCAGGACCGCGCGAGATGGAAGCATGCTGGGGAGGCCTTCCTCCTGCATCCTGCAGATCGACAATGGCTGACTGATGATGATGATGATATATAAATATATAATATATATATATATATATATATATATATATATATATATATATATATATATATATATATATATATATATATATATATATATATATATATATATATATATATATATATATATATATATATATATATATATATATATATATATATATATATATATATATATATATATATATATATATATATATACATGTAGTAAGGTGGAGTTGAGTAGCTAAAAGTTGGTAGTTAAAATTTACTAAAATCAAATGTCGGTAAAATTGTTCAAAAAATGCCTCAAAAAAGAAAAAATTACTACATTATGGAAAATTGCTTAAGTGATTCTTCATAAAAGAAAGGAGCACAGCAAGATTTATAAAACTACCGTGCAATAAGCCTCCTATCAGTAATGTATAAGTTTCCATCAAGATACTATCTAAAATAAGCTTAAGAACACTGAATGACGTTCAAAGAGAGGAAACAGGATTCAGAAATGGATTCAGTACAATGAATTACAGTTGGGTTGTACAACAGACCATGAAAAGGCACAATGAATACACTATGCAATATGAATTTATTTTATTTAAATTTAACCACTTCAATCTAGTAGCATTCTTCTTCTGCATTATTCCTCTGCATTCTTCGTCAAACCATTCCTTCCTTCCTCCTATGAATTTTTTCCCATTATCTTATCTGCGGCGTACTCAATACATCTTTCTATATCACACCGTTCTACTTCTATGTTTTCGTCTTCTGGACTGTCTGCTAGTTGTTTTCTGACTTCTTCTTCGTATAGTGACTCCTTACCTGTTATCATCTCAATCATCTCATCTCCTTTTGTTTGTTTGTAAATTCACTCCACTTACCATTCTTAACCTCAGCTTCACTATTACTAGAATGTGATCAGTACCCACGTCTGCTCGTCGGAACGATCTTACATTTGTATAATTTTTTGTCTTCTTTTATCTATGAGGATGTGGACTATCTGGTTTCTTGTCGTTCTGCTTGGGTTAACCATGTTACTTTATGCTGCGTTTTATATTGGTTATAAATATATTAATATAAAATACATATATCTTTAAATAACTCTCGAGGTCTGTGATATTTTATCAAAAATAAAAAATTATATTTTTCTTAATATTACATAGATTATTACGTAAATTTTTGTAATTTGATTTTTAATAATTTAATAGTCTTTTTTTAATGTCTTTTTCCAATGTCAGGAACAAACTTTAATTGCGAGCGAAATATCCGGAAGTTCCGCACAACAAAATATTCACCGGAAACAACTATTTTGATTATGCTTGTAACAGAAATGCCAAACTATTATTCAAAAGCGGCGAAACTTTCGAAAGGCCGTACCAAAAGTTAAGTTGGGGGAAAAAAGGGAAAAAAACTTTCGAACAAAGTAAGCCTAGTAAAGAATGCTTGTTTGTTATAGAGCTAAAAGTATAAAAGTTGCCATAAAGATATCTTGTAGTTTTATGAAGATAAATAGGATTTTTGCTCTTTTAGGGTTCTGGTCAGTTTAAGTTTCAACATTTTTTTCCGGGGTGCTTGTTGTTTGGATGAAACATTTTTGCTGAGTCTTTTTATAGTTTTTTATGTAGTGGCCATGGCAGATTCAACTTTTATATTAATTTATTTTTCATGTTATATAGACGCAGATATTGCTTTTACATGTATTTGAAAACATTTCAATTTTCTATTAGGTACGAGGTGTATAAATAAAGTAATGAGAGTGGGGGCGTAGCGTTCCATCTGGCAACATTGCTGGCTTATCTTTTGGAGGAGAGGGTGGCAAACAGCTGATGCATTTTTAGTATGAGTTTGAACTTTCTAGAATCACTTGGTGGCCCGTATAAATTATTTTCGTGAACTTTTGTCAAATTTTATAATACCAATGGACACAGTGTTTTTTCAAGGGCCCCGTTTTTCATAGTTGTAACTCAATTTCAAAACGCACTAAAAAAAATCTGTTCACGAAAAGAATTACTACGGGCCACTACCAGGTATGGCGGTTAATAGTCCTTAATTTTTTCTTAAAAAACACTTTTAATTTGGGAGAAAGGTAAAGAATAGTCTAATAGAATACCTAATAGAATTTATTTTTGTTCTAATGCTTTTGAAAAGTCTAAGATTATTTCAATAATTTTCTAAGCTTATATTTTCTAATTAATTTATCTACAATTTTCTTATTATAACCATTCACTTTGGATACCTCCCTAATTAATTTTAGTTCTTTGTTATAATTATCTTTGTTTAAAAAAAAAATGATTAATCTATTTACCATAAAATTTAAACTAGCCATCTTATTATGGAAGCTATGATTCGAATCGTTAGGAATGTATTTCGAAGTGTTACCTTCCTAATCTAACCTATTTTTATTGTTTCCACTGACCAAATGATCCATAAATGGTAAACTATCGTTGTTTTTGAGTTCATGCGTGAATAGTATGTTTTGGGATGTATTATTTAAATTCTTAATAAAATCATCTAGGTTTTCATTTCTTGAATTAAAAATTGCTAAAATATCATACACATATCTTAACCATACCTTCGGAAAGTAACTGAATTCATTTTTCGCCTCGGTTTCAAATTTACTCCTGAATAAGTTGACTAAGAACGGTGACAAGAGGATATTCCATTGTCATTTCTTCTTGTTGTTCGTTATTAAAACCTGTTATTAAGTGGAAAACAATTTTGCTTCATACATAAACTTGTTAAGGAAATGTATTCAAAAACAATCTTGTTATTAAAACCATTTGACTCGAGTAACTCACTTAGGTATGTCAAGATATGTGGAATCGGGACACTCGGAAACCACGATGATACGTCAAAGGAAACCAAGACATCACCTTCCTATATATGTGTGTTTTTGACTTTTTCTATGAATTTTGTTGAGTTCACTGTCTCTTTTGTTGTTTACCTGTATCACAGAACAGAAAGGTTTGGTAGATTTTTAACTTTCTTTGTTAACCATTTTACCAACTTGTATGTTGGACAATCAATGGCTGATACAATTAGTTTTATTGATTTTCCTGGTTTATGAATTTTTGGTAGAGCATACAATCTTGGCACTTTTGGATTAGAAATATGCAGTTTGTTTTTTAAAGAATGAGAAATAAGGCTTTTACAAGATTTCAATGCATCTCTGACTTCGTTGACCATTTTTGTCAATTGATATAGACCGTTTTAAATTAATTTGTCAGCGCGTTCAAAGTAATCAGATATATTTATTACTAGAACCTTATTTCGCTTATCAGCTTTTAAATAAAAACAATCCTGCCCTCTCAGACGCTTGACAATTTTAGAAATGTTGGGCACATTTTGACTTTTATTTCTAATATTTTTTGCAATTTTGCCTTTACATGACTCTCTGACAAACGCTTTGGAAGACCGGTAAGTGTTTAATACCAGTTTCAATACCGGCTATCACATCCTACAAAGCACTACGAGGTGCTGGCAAAGCAAAATATAGGCCTTTATTAAAGATATCTACTTCTGGATTGTCGGACGTCTATGTTGAAAGATTTTGTACTATGTTGATGCTCTTTTCTGGAATATGGTCTTTCGACTGCTCAATTTTGAGTTTTTATTTATTTTTTTATTTAAAGATGATATATTTTTAACAAATTTACTAATTATTGCTTTGAACATATTCCTTTGGAAAGTTCACCAAAATTCATGTTCTACATTAGTTAATTTAAAAGTTAATTTCTTGTACATTATATGCCTGAAATTCAAGCATACTCCTTTTACTGTACAAATGTTTGATTTCTAAGTTAAGCCATTTGTGTTTTGCAAAATTTCTGTCCTTTTTTTCTTTTTTCTTGTATAATTTTTTTACACGCTTCATTAGTTAGGTAGTACGCTTCCTAGGAAGTAGGTAGTAATTAGGGTTGTCATATAAATTGAACATAGTTTAGTTTTAGAATTAGATTAAATAATCTCCTGATGATGCTAACATGGCTACCGAAACGTGCGTCGAGAGCTTTAAAAAGTGTGATGGAGTGTTGTGCTGCAAAAAATTTCCCGTCGATGTTGATGGTTGTCTTGGGTGCGTTTTGGTTTTTCTTTCATACCGAGAAAGCAATACTTCGCACACCGTTTTTCGCTTTTCCAACTGTTTGTCGTTCAGCTGATGTGATACCCATTTTTGTGCCTTCTGGATCTTTCCCATGGCATACAGATGATCACAAATATTTCGGTGACTAACATTTAACCTGCTATTTGTTGTTCAGTTTGTATGGCGTCTTCTTCCAATAATGCATGCAATTCGGCGTCTTCCAATTGTTTGGATTGACTTGGCCGTTCTTTGTTTATCAATTCGAAATCAACACTTTTAAATCATCTAAACAAACTGCTACAAACGTTTTGCGTTGAAACATTGTCACTGTAAATTTCCACAAGTATACGACGGCTTTTATCTGCATTTATCTTTTAATTAAATACGAAAAGCAATATATGCCGCAAATGCTCTTTATTTTGTTCCAAACCCAACGTGTTTACCACACGAAAAAAATATGATGCTAAATCGAAATCGTTTAAATATCAATGGCAGTTTGAAAGGCACTGTCGTAGCAACATAATGACGTAAGCCTGTGAACCGATCCTCATTTCTAGCGTCATTTATTAGAACAATTATGAATTATTAACCGCCACAGTGACAGTGACTCTAGGAAGTTCAGACTGACTGAAGGCGCACCAGATACTGACCTGCCTCTTCTCTAAAGAAAAATCCAACAGTGTTGCTAGATTGAACACTACGCTACATTCATTAGTTTATTTTCACACCTGGTATATGCCTAGATGCATTAGGTTGTTTCAAAATTCAACACAATTCACACCAAATAAAACACTACTAATTGAAAACACGCACTTAACAGTTGAATAGAACATTTCAAAAGCAAATGTTGTTAACTATTACTTCCAACTTATAAAGGCTCGTAACTTTTACCAGTTACATTATACAAAACAAATATATTCGAATGCAAACATTTAAATTAAATTACAGGTTTACAAACTTTATAAATCAAATATTCCAGACGCGGCTTGTTCCTCAAACTCAACTCTTGCACTAGTCGCTTTTCACAAGCACTCGATCTTTCAGTAGTAAACAACCGGTGCTAAACAGTTCTCTCTACTTCTAGAACCAACACTCACACACATATACAAATCACGTCCCGTTCGTATTTTATTTTGAAACGAGTCGTTACTAATGTTTGCTCCGAAAATTGCCTACTCTACCCCTCCGGTTCCTAAACAAATTAATAAATTTTTAAAACCGGCTACTTTTCCATGCGCCCATGTAAAAGGTGGGCAAATATTGTAGCAGTCGATTTCGGTAATGGTTGAATGGGTCTGTTGGCCGCTATAATTGACAAAAATCAAATATTGGTATTGGCAGGTTGTCTGGCACGTCGTCCATAGTATACCCTCGAAATTGATGTTTAAGAATTGATTTAATCATTTTGTATCGACTAAAAAAATATGTTAACGGGTTTGTACATAGTAGGTGGCTTATTTAAATACAAATTTTTTCAGTTTTTTTACAGGATTAGACTCAGGATCTCTTTCAATTAAATTATCAAATAATTTTATTAAAATCATTTTAGAATATATTAATTTTAATATGCCATTCTAAACACCTATGATCTCGTCAATGAAATAAAATCCAAGCTAATTTCTTTCGATGTACAAATACCGAAGAAAGAAACAACAACCAAAAAAATCCCAACCGAAACAAGTTGCGAATTTAAAACAAAAAATGGCTCCATGTAAAACCCATAACTTTTTCAAAAATTAATTTAATTTTTATTAATTAATTTCAATTTTTGAAAAAGTTATGGATATTTGAAAAAATCGAGCCAATTTTTTGAAAAATTCGCAATTTAAATATAAAAATTCTGAGAAACGTTTTTAGTGGAGTAGAAAAAGATAAAAAAAATTCAGCCAAATCGTAAGGGGTCGTTTTCAAAAGTGGTCGATTTGGCATGGAATGTCGCATATATTTCGAATATTTATTTAGTGTTCTTGTTGACAGTTGACAAATTACTTCTTAAAAATAAAGTTAATTTAACCATGAAACAATACATTTTAGGGTTACTTTCAATTACTTTGGACCAGAATTATTTTGAATTTAATAATACGTTTTATTTTTCGAATGACAGTTTGATAATGGGATACCCTTTAGGTCCTTTACTGAATAAAATTTTTAAAGATATTGATCGAAAAATATTTTTAGGTTTATTTTTAGGTTATGTTTAGGTTTTTTAGGTACATCATATCTTATGCTGGCAATGAAGATGGATTTATTGAGGATGCAGAGATCATATTTTTCTTAAAAGCCGAGCTTACTGATTGCCATTGTGAAATGAATCATTAAAATTTCTTGAAATTGTTTGAAAATCGAATCGAATCGAATCGAAAATGCGTCATATCATTGCGTGTTATTAACTCAAATATTAAACAGCTCATGGATTAAAGCTGCCGTTCAAGATTGGTTAACTAATAATAACATACCATTTTCAATCGAAATGCTTAAACTGAGTTTTTAAGAATTGCAGTAAAGTATGCAGAACAAACATTTTGTTTTATTTTGATATATTTCCTAAGTGAATACTTTTCATAAATAAAACAGCACGGAAATATTTAGTAGACAACTTAGCAGAACAATATGGGCAAAAAAGTTTACATATTGCCCCATGCCCTTGCATTTTCAATCCAATTGAACTAATATGAAGAATTTTAAAAACTTACTATAACAAACACATGGATAGAGATGGTAATTTCACACATTTCACACTGTTACTTCTGAGATATGGAAGAATACGACCAAGCATATATAAAACTAAATAATAAAATGGTATGTCAGTATACCTCGCCTAAGGTACTGGACGGGTCACATTAGATATTAATGGTCAGTTCCATTAGATATTAATGGACAGCTGCGAATATCTCAAAATAAGCAGCCCCAAACCAAGGCAAAAAAAAAACTAAATCCACTTAGCGTCTGACTTGTATCAAGCGGTTGAGTGGTCAGCGTCTGTTCACCAGTGGTGCGGCTGATATTTAAATTCTGGAACTAACCCCTCCAGTCTTAACCTCTGAACCGTCATGGTTCAAACAATTAATTCAAAGTACAAGATGAAGCGTTCTAGTAATTACAAAATTACCCCAGGAGGTAGACAATCCTCTGCCAGCTTTGCTGGTACAACCGGACTTTCGGATTCTGGGGCGTCCGGGCTTAAACGCAAAATCTTTCAGAGGGAGTCGGAGACCTCTGGCCAACGTCTGAAACCGAAAACAAAAACTTTCTTTGGAACGGTAAATATCAATTCTCTCCTGCGTCCAGGAAAACTACACGAATTGGGACGAACATTGAATCAGCAAAAAATCCAAATTTTAGCTTTGCAAGAAACCAGATTGACAGACGATAACACCTTGGAATTCGGCAACTACAGACTTTTTAAAAGTAAAACTGACAAAAGAATACTCAAAAATACACCACATCTCGGTGTTGCTTTCGCTATCTCAAGAAACATTCTTGGTTATATAACTAATGTCCAGCCAGTAAATAATCGACTTATGACACTATCCCTCAAGTGTGCTAACAAAAACTATACATTAATCAATGCACACCTCCCAGTTAACGAAGAAAATAAATCTAATCCTGAAAAAGTAAATAAGTCCTGGGAAATTCTGGAAAAGACTATCTCTGAAATTCCCTCTAACCATGTAAAAATCCTATTGGGTGATTTCAACGCCCAACTGGGGAAAGAAAAAAAGTACAGGAAAACAGTCGGCAGCTTTCCCGCTCATAAATGGACTAACCATAATGGTAGAAGATTGGTTGAACTATGTTCGCAGTTTAATCTAAAAATAATGTCAACACATTTTAAGAAGAAAATAACAAAACAAAAGACCTGGAAGTGCCCAAACACGTACATAGGTGAATTTCAAATTGACCATGTTGCCATTTCGTACCTCAATTGTAAAGAGATTTTGAATGTTCAAGTCAGGAAAGGAGCTAACATAGACACGGATCACTACTTGACTAGAATCAAACTTAGCTTAAAACCTCGAAAACTTATTCAAAAGAGACTTCTAATACCAAAGTTCGACCCAACGAAAATAAAACCATCCCTAACAGAAGAGCTTGATAAACAACCAGCACAGAACTGGCAAGAATTGAAACAAAAAATTATTAAAACAGCCTTAAAGTTGGTCCCTTTACAAAAACGTAGAAAACATCCGTGGTGGGATGAAGTTTGCGAGCAAGCAGTATTAAGCCGAAGTAAAGCATTCAACGATTGGAACAGTCAAAAAACAGCAATAAACGATAACATCTTTTTGGAAGTAAGAAAAGAAACATCGAAGCTAATTAGACAAACTAAAAGAAAATATGAAAACAATCAACTTAATGAAATAGAAAAAGATTTCCAAAAAAATAACACCCGAAACTTTTACAAAACATTTAAAACTAAATTAACAGGCTATCAACCCCAAAGTCTTTGCTTCCAAAAGGAAAATGGACAATTAGCTCTAAATAACCAAGACAATTGCAAAGAACTTGCGAAATATTTTGAACAAATACTAAACTGTCCTGAGCGTTTAAACAAATTACCAACACTAAACCCTAAACAAACAAACCCAGATTCATTACCACCGAATGAAGATGAAATAATTAGGCAAATCAAGCGGCTTAAAAATAACAAAGCTTCTGGTGAAGATGGAATCACTGCTGAACTTTTGAAATCCGCTGGTCCAGGTACAATCAACGAAATAACCAAAATTCTACAAGAAGTTTGGCGAACCGAACGGATTCCGGAAGATTGGAAAGATGCTCTAATCCATCCACTACACAAGAAAGGAGATAGAACGGATGTAAACAACTATAGAGGGATATCTCTTCTCCCAGTTTGTTACAAGATTCTATCTCAATGTCTACTAGACCGAGCACAAGGACAGTTGGAACCTAAAATTGGTGAATATCAAGCAGGTTTTCGACCGGGCAGATCCTGCCCTGAACAGATCCTGAATCTAAAGTTGATCCTAAGACATCAAAAACTGAACAATAAAAATCTCGTCTGTACATTGGTGGATTTCAAAAAAGCATATGATTCTATAGACCGCGAATCTTTATTCCGAATCTTGAAAGAACAAGGACTAGATCTGAAAACGCTGGCAATTATTAAAGCAACATTAACTAACACAAGGTCAAAAGTTAAATTCATGGGTGACATCTCAGAGCCCTTCGAAATTAAAACTGGAGTGAGACAAGGGGATGGACTCTCGCCACTCTTATTTAACTGTGTTCTAGAAAAAGTAATACAGGAGTGGCGTGAAAAAAAGTCGGCCCTGAATATTGACCAGCCCATTAAACTGGGGAGAACCAACATCAAAATTGATTGTCTGGCGTTTGCTGATGATCTAGCAATTTTGGCTCAAGATGTATTAACGGCACAGAAACAGATTGAAATTCTAAAAGAAACAGCAGAAAAGGTAGGACTCCAAATTTCCTTTGAAAAGACACAATACATGACTTGCAACAGACTAAGAACACCATTTATAAAAACAAAATATGGTAACATCAGACGAGTCTCTGAATTCAAATATTTGGGTGAAATAATCATGGAAAATGGGTTGGAAAAAGCGGCCAATAAGAATAGATGTCAAAAAATGGAAACGGCATTGAGACTTACACAAAATATCTACAACAAAAAATGCCTATCTAAAAACACAAAACTGAGACATTACAACACAGTTATTAAGCCAGAATGTCTATATGGGGCAGAAACGCTCTTTTTGAATAGAAAGAGGGACATCGAGGACATTGAAAAGAAGGAAAGAAAAATCATAAGAAAAATCCTAGGCCCCAAACAAATAAATACAACAACATACCGACTTCGAGAAATCCAAGAAATCAAACAATATACAGATATACATAGCGATATGAGAAAAAGAAGACTTAAGTTTTACGGACACATAAAATGGATGAATCCGAATAGGCTAACTAGACAAATAGTCGAATTTTATGAAAATAGGAGTAGAGCTAAAGTAGAAATAATTAAATGGATTTCTGCAATTAAAGAGGACCTAAGATCAGCAAATATTACACAAAGTGAAATTCAGGATAGAGGCTGTTTCAGGGGTGTTCAGACACAAGGTTAACGTTTGGAAGGTTGGCCAGAGAGAAAAATGTAGGAAGACTGGAACAACTTGGTCTGACGAAAGAAAAAAAGCTCATAGCGAAAGAATGAAATTAGTATGGGCGCAAAGGAAGGCTAACAACAACAAACGCCTCTAATTGTACTTCGCGTGGTCCACCCGGGCCCATACGTGAATAATAATAAATGGTATGTCAGAGAGCATTTACTTGATCGAAAAGAAGTTCTTCTTAAATTGTATATAATGATATCGATTAACGAAAAACATATTTTTTCTTTATTTTGAATACATTTCTAAAGAAGAAAAGTATTTCCATAACAGGTAACTTTTCTTATATATGTAAACTAAATCAATGAAAGCTAAAAATAAAGAGCTTTATTACAAATGCAGAGGTATAAGGTGTTTCCTTTTAAACATTCGCGAGGAGCAACAAACACCCTAATCCGCCCTTATATCGAGCTGTAGAAACTTAATCCAAGATTAATATTCTTATTAAAAGTTTCGGCTTCGCTTTTCTAAAGACTTTACGGAAATTTCGTAATTAGGACACGGGAGATTTAATATTTAAGATATCCTGAAGGTTGTGCAATACAGATTAGAGTCGTAATCCGTAACAATGATTATTTAATGAACCGCTCCATCCAGGCATTATGACATCGGAGTAATAAATAACGAGTAATTTAGGTGCCCAATGTTGGATTATACATATTTTATAATTTCATTATTTATACAAACAATCAATATTTTATTATGAGGATTTTTTTATTGAACCTTAACAAGTTTTGTAAATTTCCAACAAACAACATTGAAACACTTGTCAGTATGGTTAGATAATTTTAGATAATTAGATAAAAAACTGAAATTAAGTAGAATCGGATAAACATATAAATATACAGTGGTGACTAATAAAACAAGAGTGGTGGAGTCTTATTGATATACACAATATGTCGGAAAATTAACAGAACTTTATAAATTAAAAAAAAACTACTAGTGCCATCTATTGAAACAATATATGTTCTGAAAGCTGCATATCTTCTTTATAAAACCAGACTACCATCATTAGAAGCGGCTAACGGATTGTTAAGTTATAGCGCTTAAAGTGACAGTACATTTTGTCGCCTTGTCATCAAAACGATGGAGAGTTAATATTAAAATTTATTATAAGTATAAAAAAAGTTTATGGTGATGATTGGTTATTCCATACATGTGTATCTAAATGGTATAAGCCATTACAGGGGGGGGGGGGGTCCGTAATCCTTTGAAAGACGACCCAAAGCCAGGCGGGCCAAAAAACAAAAATAGCGATGAGTTGGTGGAAAAAGTGCGTAAAATGATCGCCTACGACGTGAATTTGACTGTGAGTCGTATGAGTGACTGTGTATGATTTTACGAAATTTTGCAAAAGATCTAAACAAACGGAAAGTATGTGCTCGATTTGTTCCTCACGCCTTAACTGAGGACCAAGGAATGGCTCACGTTGAACATTGCAAGGACCTTATTAAAACAGCCAGACGAAACTCCACATTATTGAAATCGTAACTGGTGATGAGACTTGCTGCTTCAAGTACAATTCTCAAACAAAGAGGCAAAGTGCTACGTAGAAGTCCCCAGACTCTCCGAAATCGAAAAAACTGAGTTTCCAGAAGTTACGAGAGAAGGTAAAGTTGATTTGTGTTTACGACACTAAAGGTATTATAGTTCAGAAATTTGTCAACAGGGTCAAAGTGCTACTGATAAATATTGTCTGTGGAGGTTATGGAGCGTTTGTGGAAGAGAACCATTCGAGTGAAGATGGAATACCGAATCCAGGGAAGTTGGTTTTTGTTACATGATAATGTACCATCTCACAGAATCGCCCATGTTCGTGGATTTTTGGCGGAAAAATAAGTCTGTATGTTTCAGTATCTTTCATATTCGCTAGATGTATCTCCGCGTGGCTATTTCTTGTTTCCGAAACTCAAACTGGTCATGCCATGGAACGTTTTATGACAGTGTTACACAAGTCTAAGAAGCATTGACAAGGGCCATTGGGGCGAGCGATTCCGAAAAACCACTGAATAAACTAACTAAAGAATAAAATAACTAATTGGTTTTTTTTATTTAAAAAGTTCGGTTATTTTTCCGACATACTGTGTATGATATTTAAATTCATTTTTACGTTCACTCTAAGACAATATTAACTTTCCAGAATGAATTAAACGAGCTTTTATAAAAGGCATACATGGTATTAGTCTGATTATAAAAAAATTCATTCTTTATTCATAATTATACGTTGATAAGATATTTTAGAAAAAAAATAGGTGGTAAAAAATTAAGAGTAAATGTTATTACAAATCATAAAAAAAACTAAAAAGTATAATTATCTAAAACTGTTTAGTCTATATAACTTCGAAAGCTTCTTGGCATAGAATCGATTAGATGTCGGCATCTTTCTACTGTTATTGAAAACCAAACTGTTTGAAATTATTGCCACAATGTCTTCTTGTTTGCTATTTTTTACCTACAATATATCGCTTAATCATCTTCAAAGGTTTTGGATCGGATTCAGATCCGGGGACTCTGAAGGCCAATATGACACTTTAATATGTTTCCTCTTGGACCACTACTTTACCACTTGAGCCGTATGTTTGTGATCATTGCCTTGTTGGTAGACTCATTGTAAAGGCATATTTTCTTCAACGTAAGGTGACATAATTATCTTTAAGATTCCTAAGTAAATTTTTTTTGTCATATTTTCTTTTATCCAAAATATTGAACCTATTCCTTTATATGAAAAGCATCCTCATACTTTGTGTTACCACCACCATGCTTCACAGTACCTAAAGTGTTACATTGATTGAATTTTTCATTAATACGTCTTCTCACATACAATTTGTCATTAGAACCAAATAAATTAATTTTAGTTTCATCGGTAAAAAGAATGTTTTTTCCAGTTGGAAATCTTCAATACAGTTTTTTTTAATAAATTTTAACCGCTGCTTTATATTCTGTTTACTGTAAAAATGGAACTTTCCTCGCTATTCTACCTTATAGGATATTTTGTTGTAAATGTCTTATAATTCTGGTGCTGATATTTTCTATATTTTAACTTCATTACATTATATGACGTTATATCAACACTACAAATTAATTTCAACGAAACTATATCAGAATTAAAGCAGAATATAATTTCTCGATAATTTTCGATTATAGCAGAATATAATTTTGTTAGGATTAATGATATTTAGTTTTTACTCTTATTTTTTTTACAATTCTATTTTGATACAACAAAGAAACAACAAAATCATTTTTATTATTATTTTATTATTTTTATTATTAATACCATACTACCCTTATTTCAATTCTTAAGTTAAATTGTGTAACGTATATTCAATATTTTCCCGATTTATTTATAATGGATTGACATAAAAGTCGGTCCTGTTTTATTCAAATACCATACTACCCTTATTTCAATTCTTAAGTTGAATTGTGTAACGTATATTCAATATTTTCCCGATTTATTTATAATGGATTGACATAAAAGTCGGTCCTGTTTTATTCAAATACCATACTACCCTTATTTCAATTCTTAAGTTGAATTGTGTAACGTATATTCAATATTTTCCCGATTTATTTATAATGGATTGACATAAAAGTCGGTCCTGTTTTATTCAAATACCATACATTGAATTGTGTAACGTATATTCAATATTTTCCCGATTTATTTATAATGGATTGACATAAAAGTCGGTCCTGTTTTATTCAAATACCATACTACCCTTATTTCAATTCTTAAGTTGAATTGTGTAACGTATATTCAATATTTTCCCGATTTATTTATAATGGATTGACATAAAAGTCGGTCCTGTTTTATTCAAATACCATACTACCCTTATTTCAATTCTTAAGTTGAATTGTGTAACGTATATTCAATATTTTCCCGATTTATTTATAATGGATTGACATAAAAGTCGGTCCTGTTTTATTCAAATACCATACATTGAATTGTGTAACGTATATTCAATATTTTCCCGATTTATTTATAATGGATTGACATAAAAGTCGGTCCTGTTTTATTCAAATACCATACTACCCTTATTTCAATTCTTAAGTTGAATTGTGTAACGTATATTCAATATTTTCCCGATTTATTTATAATGGATTGACATAAAAGTCGGTCCTGTTTTATTCAAATACCATACTACCCTTATTTCAATTCTTAAGTTGAATTGTGTAACGTATATTCAATATTTTCCCGATTTATTTATAATGGATTGACATAAAAATCGGTCCTGTTTTTGGCGCAGGATGGCATTGCATCGCAAAACTGAAAATGTTTCTATTTCCTACGGGTAAAGTTATTTTGTTGATTAAGAAAAGAAATTTGAGCAAGTACTCTGTACTTGGCATAATAGCAACTTTCAGTTCCTGTATCGTGCGTGGTTTGTTTGCGTACATTCTAGACTTAAGGTAACCCCACAAAAAAGTTTCATGCAGATAAGTCTGGAGAGCGTACATTTTGTAACCTGTCAACATAAGTCACTTTTACTGTTTTTTCCTCATCTTCAAACCAAAGATCCCTAATTTGGAAATTTCGCACCACAATGTCACTTTTTTACTATGAAGAGGTCTTTGATGCAGCTCTTGTCGATTATCTACCGCCCATTGCGTACAGTTCTGCTTGTTTACATTTCTATTAAAATGATAATGTACTTTGTCACTTGTCAAGGCATCAGGGTCATCAGCAAAAATGGCGTTCATTCTCACACAAAACTCTCTGCGAATGCCTTTCGGTCAACTGTTGCACAATCATTATTTTATATGGTTGAAATTTTAAGTCGTCATGCAGAATATGTTAGCGATCGACGGGACATACCCAGAGCTGAAGCTGGGCGCCTAGTGGAACGCTTAGGACTAGCAAGAATCGCCCTTCCCAATGTTTCAACATTGTCTGTTGTCTGAACGGCACGAGGAAGGCCGGATGGTTCCCTCTTCATGATATATCCGATAGTTCGAAATGCTTCAACCCATTGGAGTATCGTATTTTGATCTGGAATTGTCCCTCGGTGTTCAACGTTGAACTATAGAACTACAGAATCACTACTCAACGACAAACACAGTATGCTCCAAGATCCACGGTGCCATGGCTAAAACTGCATTACCTAAGCTGTCCGTTGGCGAGGTCATTATCCCTCTCTTTGTAAAATACTAGCCGTTCAAAAAACATGCGTTTCCTCTGCGCCACCCTGTACATGGAAAGAAATGGTGTTATTTATATGGTTGTTTTTTAAATTTTGTTAAACATTAAAAATAGCAGAAAATAAGGAGAAATAAGGATTCACTCTTCCCCCCCCTCCCCCTTCCTCTGCAAAGCCCGAGGCACACAACAAGGACGAGAATTTGTTGATGCGTTTTTGTTAGACTGTGAGCTTTACTCAGAATATTATTAAAGTCTAGATGTCGGCATCCTAGGCTATTTTGTGGCAAATAGCTATTTTAGGCACCACTGACTTAAATTTAACGATCTTTGATACAGAACTGAAACAGGTGGTATAAACATGTGGCACGATGGGGAAACCTCATTCGTCATTTTTATCTCGAGTGCCCAAAAATGCATGATCATACAATGCGTTGTATTTATTCTCAATTTCCCATATCTGCAACCAGTAATTATGTTTTACGGGGATAGTGTTTTTCTGGTGTCGAAGATATAACCGACATAAAGTAAAGTTTTATGATTAAAAGTACATCAGTAGCTGTGAAGGCTTTTTAGCGACTGAACATACAGCTTAACGTGGGTTCCGAACCACGGTCATCAGCTTGGCAAATATTGATCAAACCCCGGTCAGCACCCCCTCGAGTTATCAACTCTTGGTTTTGCGTTTAACCCAACGTAGAAAACCTCTCACAAGACATCCGGCTTTACCCAGCCTCGAACTGGCGTCACTGAGGAGTGACTACTTGTCATATTTTACAAGCAACCATTTAGAAAAAGTTCATACCTAGTACGGGAATCAAACCCTTTCCTCGATAATTGGGCTTTTCAACAAATTTTTTTTGTCATAAATGGAAAGATCTTATATAAGTTTTATAACAAAATTATTTTTGTATTAATTTTTTTCTTTATAATTAAAAAGTTTTATCAAATTGAAAATAAATTTTTAAACCTAGTACCGATGACACGCCGACAATTCCCGCAAACAATCGGAGCAATTTGTGACCTCAGGCAATGTACTTTAGTAGTCTGAAAGTAGGTTTTCCTGTGGGTAGACTTTATCAGGACAGTCAACACTTTGACTATAAGTTTCCACTAAAAAAAAAAAAATGTTTTAGGTGCCTTCTCTTATTTGGAAAATCTCTAGTTGGTCATGCATTACAGTTAGCAGCCAAATTTATTTATATTTGCAAATATTATTAAATCAAGAGTCTAATGTGGTGGTTTGCAAAACATGTAAAGTGAAAAATCGCCATCGTTTTAAAAATAGTGAAACCCTTAATTAAAGCAATAATGTAGTTTGGGTGGATTTTTTTTTTAATATTGTTAATAGAGTTTAGTGTGATGGTTTGAAGAATCTGTGTGGTTTTAAAAGTATTGCAAACTTTAATGAATACACTCAAACAAATATGTATATAATTTTGGGTAGTGATTGTTTTATTCTGAATTTATTATTAATGTAATTTACATATAATCAACTGTAATATATAATCCATATTATCCTAGATGGGGGAAGTTTTATGTATATTTAACAGTGTATTTTTTATTGAAATAAAATTAGTGATTTAAACAGTATATATGTGTTTTGTTTTTCTAATTATGATATATATTGTTTTTTTTTGCTCAAAAAATAATTACAAAACTAGAAAATATGTTTTGGTTACTCAATATGTAACATTTTCCTTCAGTGGGTGTTGAATCTTCACTTCTCCGATGTGTCCGCATGAGTAGTGCTAATGCATGTTTACATCCACCTGTCATCAAATATATACAAAATAATACTATTTAAAACATTATATAATTTTTTTTGTTTGAGTATTACATGCTGAAGCTGCACAATCGTGACATTGGGTTTCTTGGACTTTTCTTAATTTCTCATTAATAATCAAGGTAACTGTATAAGCTTTTCTCCGAACTTTATGTTCTCAACATACACGTCCTTTTACCGTGCAAATACCATTTTTGCATTTAAGTTGAACAAAACCTATAGCCTTGTCACTGTAACTTTCTCGCGACACCCTACAAACAGTTTAATTATATTTAGTAGACATATTTTGTTTCTTATTTGCATTTATATTATTATTATTTTTTAAAAAACTTACATCGATGCCTTAGCACTTCCAACTTCAGCTGAATTGAACCGAATGCCATTTTTCAGAAAATCTGTGACCATAAAAATATCCACAGGAGGTATATTATCAGAATTAGCCTTTATGAACCCTTTGTCACTCATTACTGAACTAAATTTGTAATCAAAAATATTTTATTTTGTACTTAACCGACAATAGTTTTTGACAGCACTGATGTGAAAACACTGGTATTCTAACGTTACAAATAAAGCAGCCAATCGCGGCGCGTTCGTAGTAACGTGATTTTATTTAAAATTTTGTACATTTTAATTCATCTATAATTAATTATAACAAGTTTTTAAATAGTTATTCGCATCGATTATTAATATTATTTACGATAAATTTTTAAAATAAAGTAAAAAAAATTGATAATTATTTTTTATTCAAAAACCCAATTGCCGTAATATCAGGCTGCTGCCTTAGACACCGCGGCCAACGTGGCTCTTATAGCCGATGTTCAACACAGTAACTGGCACGATAAAAACAGATTTATTTCAAAAGATGTCGAAACCATGTATCGTCGTTACACCAAATGTATTTAGATTATATTTAAAAACTTCTCAAATGTTTCCTTCCCCAAATATTAGGGACAATAATTTCTGAACTCTCCCCGTAAACTCAGTTAAATTTCAGAAACATCTCTAACTCTAATCAATCTTCTAATTTGCTCCACACAAAGCAATATAAAGGCTTTAAAGCCGGAGAAGCAGACGACCATAATGTACATGGTATGTTACCAGGACAATTCATTTCCCACCAGCCCGGAACAAATTTCATTGAATGTGCGGGAACGGAATCTTTGCGGTATATACAATTTCCATTATGATACTAGAGGGCAGTGATAAATAGTTTCACATAGGTCACAAAAATAAAGCATATTTTAAAATTAACTTTTAGAACTATATATTTAATTAATCGATTAAAAGTAAGGTTAGTATTTAATAAAAATTATCCTGTTCTTCTACCCCTACTTCATTATTCCTCCTTTGACTGTTTTAGTTTCAGAAAGTGCCTAAACAGAAGGGACAAAATGAGAAAAATTTGCAAAGCATTTTGGAGCCGGCCGCAATATTATGAAAATATGACACATTTAAAAAGAATTTCTCGTTGTGTTTTCAAAATTTTAATCTTAAATTAAAACACTTCTTGACACAGACCTCGATCTTCCAGGTTCTTTTCTGTATCTTTTCTATATATATATCTATATATATATATATATATATATATATATATATATATATATATATATATATATATATATATAGTATATAGTATACCAGTATACCTCGCCTAAGGTACTGGACGGGTCACGGCTGGTGGATAGTGAAAGTTCCATTAGATATTAATGGACAGCTGCGAATATCCCAAAATAAGCAGCCCCGAACCAAGGCAAAAAGAAAACTAAATCCACTTAGCGTCTGACTTGTATCAAGCGGCTGAGTGGTCAGCGTCTGTTCACCACTGGTGCGGATGAAATTCTGGAACTAACCCCTCCAGTATTGACCTCTGAACCGTCATGGTACAAACCTTTAATTCAAAGTACAAGATGAAGCGTTCTAGTAATTACAAAATTACCCCAGGAGGTAGACAATCCTCTGCCAGCTTTGCTGGTACAACCGGATTTTCGGATTCTGGGGCGTCCGGGCTAAAACGGAAAATCTTTCAGAGGGAGTCGGAGACCTCTGGCCAACGTCTGAAACCGAAAATAAAAACTTTCTTTGGAACGGTAAATAACAATTCTCTCCTGCGTCCAGGAAAACTACACGAATTGGAAGTAAATAAGACCTTGGAAATTCTGTAAAAGACTATCTCTAAAATTCCCTCTAACCATGTAAAAATCCTATTGGGTGATATCAACGCCCAACTAGTTAAAGAAAAAAAGTACAGGAAAACAGTCGGCAGTTTTCCCGCTCATAAATGGACTAACAATAATGGTAGAAGATTGGTTGAACTATGTTCGCAGTGTAATCTAAAAATAATGTTAATGCATTTTAAGAAGAAAATAACAAAACAAAAGACCTGGAGGTGCCCAAACACGTACACGGGTGAATTTCAAATTGACCATGTTGCCATTTCGTAACCCAATTATAAAGAGATTTTGAATGTTCAAGTCAGGAAAGGAGCAAATATAGACACGGATCACTACTTGACTAGAATCAAACTTAGCTTAAAACCTCGAAAACTTATTCAAAAGAGGCTGCTAATACCAAAGTTTGACCCAACGAAAATAAAACCAGCCCTAACAGAAGAGCTTGATAAACAACCTGCACAGAACTGGCAAGAATTAAAACAAAAAATTATTAAAACAGCCTTAAAGTTGGTCCATTTACAAAAACGTAGAAAACATCCGTGGTGAGATGAAGTTTGCGAGCAAGCAGAATTAAGCCGAAGTAAAGCATTCAAAGATTGGAACAGTCAAAAAACAGCAATAAACTATAACATCTTTTTGGAAGTAAGAAAAGAAACATCGAAGCTAATTAGACAAACTAAAAGAAAATATGAAAACAATCAACTTAATGAAATAGAAAAAGATTTCCAAAAAAATAACACCCGAAACTTTTATAAAACATTTAAAACTAAATTAACAGGCTATCAACCGCAGAGCCAATGCTTTCAAAAGGAAAACGGACAATTAGCTCTAAATAACCAAGACAATTGCAAAGAACTTGCGAAATATTTTGAACAAATACTAAACTGTCCTGAGCCCTTAAACAAATTACCAACACTAAACCCTAAACAAAGAAACCCAGATTCATTACCACCGAATGAAGAGGAAATAATTAGGCAAATCAAGCGGCTTAAAAATAACAAAGCTTCTGGTGAAGATGGAATCACTGCTAAACTTTTGAAATCTGCTGGTCCAGGTACAATCAAGGAAATAACCAAAATTCTACAAGAAGTTTGGCGAACCGAACGGATTCCGGAAGACTGGAAAGATGCTCTAATCCATCCACTACATAAGAAAGGAGATAGAACGGATGTAAACAACTATAGAGGAATATCTCTTCTCCCAGTTTGTTACAAGATTCTATCTCAATCTCTACTATACAGAGCACAGGGACAGTTAGAACCGAACATTGGTGAATATCAAGCACGTTTTCGACCGGGCAGATCCAGCCCTGAACAGATCCTGAATCTAAAGTTGATTCTAAGAGATCAAAAACTGTACAATAAAAATCTCGTCTGTACATTTGTGGATTTCAAAAAAGCATATCATTCTATTGACCGCGAATCTTTACGTTAAACTAACACGTTAACTAACGTTAGTTAGAACGTTAACTAACACGAGGTCAAAAGTTAAATTCATGGGTGACATCTCAGAGCCCCTCGAAATTAAAACTGGTGTGAGACAAGGGGATGGACGCTCGCCACTCTTATTTAACAGTGTTCTAGAAAAAGTAATACAGGAGTGGCGTGAAAAAAAGTCGGCACTGAATATTGACCAGCCCATTAAACTGGGGAGAACCAACATCAAAATTGATTGTCTGGCATTTGCTAATGATCTAGCAATTTTAGCTCAAGATGTATTAACGGCACAGAAACAGATTGAAATCCTAAAAGAAATAGCAGAAAAGGTAGGACTCCAAATTTCCTTTGAAAAGACACAATACATGACCTACAACAGACTAAGAACATCATTTCTAAAAACCAAATATAGTAACATCAGACGAGTCTCTCAATTCAAATATTTGGGTGAAATAATCATGGAAAATGGGTTGGAAAAAGTGGCGAATAAAGGTAGATGTCAAAAAATGGAAACGGCATTGAGACTTACACAAAATATTTACAACAAAAAATGCCTATCTAAAAACACAAAATTGAGACATTACAACACAGTTATTAAGCCAGAATGTCTATATAATGCAGAAACGCTCATTTTGAATAGAAAGAGGGACATCGAGGACATTGAAAAGAAGAAAAGAAAAATCATAAGAAAAATCTTAGGCCCCAAACAAATAAATAGCACAACATACCGACTTCGAGAAAACCAAGAAATCAAACAATACACAGATATACATAGCGATATGAGAAAAAGAAGACTTAAGTTTTACGGACACATAAAACGGATGAATCCGAGTAGGCTAACTAGACAAATAGTCGAATTTTATGAAAATAGGAGTAGAGCTAAAGTAAAAATAATTAAATTGATTGCTGCAATTAAAGAGGACCTAAGATCAGCAAATATTACACAAAGTGAAATTCAGGATAGAGGCTGTTTCAGACACAAGGTTAACGTTTGGAAGGTTGGCCAGAGAGAAAAATGTAGGAAGACTGGAACAACTTGGTCTGACGAAAGGAAAAAAGCTCATAGCGAAAGAATGAAATTAGTATGGGCTCAAAGGAAGGCTAACAACAACAAACGCCTCTAATTGTACTTCGCGTGGTCTACCAGGGCCCATACGTGAATAATATATATATATATATATATATATATATATATATATATATATATATATATATATATATATATATATATATATATATGTTATAACAAATTTTCAATAATCACTCTAAAAAAAAATATTTTATTTCAATTATAGAATTACAGAGTAATGGATTACTTTTTAGTAAATGACAATAGTAACTAACATTAAAATGGTTTGGGTATTAATATCGATCAAAACAATATTCTAATATTTATAGTACTTTGGATGCTTAGTCGTCATATCGCACGGTGCTTTTCCGTACAGTGACTCGGTGTCGCAAATGTGCTGACTAGAATCTGGCACAAGAGTCGTTAGGAAATGTTAGAATTACACAACAGTATAAAGTTTACTTGAGGTCGCATTTAACAAGTCGCCCTTTTAGAAAAAAGTTAATACTATGTGTTGACTTTTTAAATTATACAGAGTAATAAAATTCTAAGGGTAATTTATTTATAGTTCTTCGGTTTCTTCTTCCTGCGGGTGGATGGATGGTCTTCTCCTTGCTAAGAGGCTGCTTAGCTTCATTCTGGCGATCCTTTGGTGGTGAGGTCTGGGTGGTGGAGATGGATTTTCATCGTCTGCAGGACCCATAGTGATGCTGGGTAGTATTTTCCTACGCCGGCAACATTTGCAGTAAATATAAAGGATTGCTAAACAAATGATTAATGTAATAGTTAGAGTGGTGAACCAAGACAGGTGCTTGTGGATGAACGGCTGTCGTATCATCTTGTCCAATTCATTGGAGTATTGGTCCAGCTTGTGTTGTGCAATAGAAAGATCATCTGCATCAATTTTGTTTAATTTTAATGGTTTAAGATCAGGTATACTCGATTTCTCAGGAATATGTTGACAACATATGTTGGCATGACACATGTGTGGCTTTTGTAAGTGACGTTCCGATATTCATCGATAAATGGTTTAGCTTGTACTCTTGTGCTTCCTATAAAAGCATTGCAGAAGGCTTGAAGTTTTAGGATGGAATTCATGTTTATTATGATAGTTTTAACTTCTTTTCCCTCACATTTGATAGTAATAGGTAATAGTTCAGAAACTGTGACTAGCCAGAGGTTTTGACCTATCTCTTGCAAGCATTACATCCTTCGGCAGCAAGTACAGATACTTGACAAGTTTTTGGTAAACGACTCGGTCCTTTTAGCAGCTGTGCCTCACATATGGCATCGCTGTCTATGGGGTATGGCAAAACATCAGGGCAGATCTTCTGTGTAGGACCCAATTGTTTGCAGCTTCTGAGATGTTGCAACGAAACGTATATCATCGAATCGTCATCTCTGGCAATATACCTTTGCGTTGTTGCTATTATATGGTTAAATGATGTTCGACTGTCTAATATAGGAATTGCGTAGAGATGGTATAGTGTATATGTTTCTGGCTCAATTAAGGGAATTTTTAAAATAAATACAACTCTCGAGTCTGTTTGATAAGCTTCTAATTCGATTATATCGATGTATTTAGCTACGGATGAAGAGTAGATAGGTAGTGGAAGATTATTTTTCCTTAAAGACTGAGAAATTTCCTGAAGCCAAATGATCACATCGTTCGGTGAAATGATTGAACTGTGTAACATGTTCAAACTCGCAAAAGCTGTTGCGTTTAATGAATCGCTTAATAAACTTTCTAGAAAACTATAACTTTCCATTAATGATTCAAATCTAGAACTTTAATTTGAGCTTCGTAGAATGCAAGATCGTCTGCGATGTTAAAAATAGATCGATTTACTTCTTCTATGTCTTTATTAAAGGTCTCCTCATCTATTTGTAATTTTTGTATAGTATTGTTAAAATGTTTTATTACGGAGGTTGTTACTGATATTTGATTTTTAAGGAGATTTTCAATTTGATGTTCATCGTTAATCACTCTATTGATACAATTATTAAAGTATTCTCCGTCTGAAGAGTCGAAGTTTCCCGTAATGGATTTCCAAATCGTACCTATTCCGTTAACGAGTCCACGTTTGTATCTAAATGCATAAGATTTTGTGTCTGCGAAGATTTCTTTGTATTTGAGGTTCACAGAATATATATATATATATATATATATATATATATATATATATATATATATATATATATATATATATATATATATATATATATATATATATATATATATATATATATATATATATACAGGGAGCCACATTAGCTGGCTCCCTGTATCCAGCCTTACGTTACGGCAGTTAATGTGGAGCGGGTTCGAATCCCGTACTAGGCAAAAAAGTTTTTCTAAAATTCTTGTGAATGTCTACAAGGAATCACCCCTCAGTCACGCCAGTTCAAGGCTGGGTGCCTTCTGAGAGGTTTTCTACGTTGGTCACTTGCCAGTCGGTAGGCTTCTCGAGATACTTTCGGTTAAGCACAAAACCAAGGGGTTTTCGGTAGCTGATAACCGTGGTTCGGAACCCACGTTAAGCTGTAGGTCTAGTCGCTAAATAGCCTTCTCAGTTACTGATGCGCCTCTAACCCCAAAACTTTACTTTACTATATATATATATATATATATATATATATATATATATATATATATATATATATATATATATATATATATATAGTAAATATATATATATATATATATATATATATATATATATATATATATATACCTTGTTTCTTATAACATCCTGCGACTCTCAATTCCTAACCACCACCGCTTTCAGACTTTCCAATCTCCTAGAAGTAAATAAATTTCTAGTGTGGCTTGGCCTGTCCTATCAATACAGGAAACGTTTGATCTTCCCATTTTTTTCTGAAGGAATCTTCGGATCAATTTTGCAAGAAGCCGTCCTTCGCCCATTCAAGTTGAGATGTGGCCAAACGATATCAGCCGATGCACTATTCAAGGACTGTTTTTTGTGTATTCGTGAGTTTACTTTTTCGCTAGATATTTATTCTGTAGATTTTCAATTTTCGCCAGTCTAAAACTTCGTCAATTTATAATGTTTCATTAACATTCGTAGAGGACTATGAACTTAATAGACTTGTATACAGGATCTCCTTCTTTTCATTGCATATAGGACTTGACTTCAATATTGAATTAAGCTGTCATATAATGATCTTCCCCTTCTATGCCAAAGAAATTAGGCCCTTCATATGATGTTACGAAATTACGCCCTGCACAAGCATTACAGTCAATGCCCAGATCCTGTTCTATCCCACTGATATACGGTATTGACATATGGTATTTGGTTTTGTTGTCATTCACCATGAGTTCCGATTCTGAATATATTCTAAATAGGCTCCTTGTCATAAATGTCAGATACTTTATTTATTGTATCATTTACAAAATGGAGAGTCATATATTTGAGACGTTCGTTATTTCTATTCCCATTGTACTACATTGTCTTCTCCATTTTCTCAGGGCTTTGGATCATGGATTTTCTCGAATTTTATTCGAGATGTGACTTTTTTGCTGTTCTGCCTTCCAAATTATAAACCAGCAAGTCCAAACTATAAACCAGCACTCTTAACGAGAGGTTCTTGAAAGACTTCGAAAAAGGGTCATTCGTATGAGATCGAACATTAAGAATATCTGGGTGTTCCATCACGACAATGCGCCACATAGCAGTTTTTAATCACTGTAGCTCCAAAATCGCCTTATTCAGCAGACTTGAGTACTTGTGACTTTTTCCTTTTCCGAAAATTTATAGTTTATCTCAAAGAATACCATTTTGGAATCTTGGAGAATATTGAAAACGCCTTAAATGATCAGCTGAAGGCGATTCGAGTAACTGACTTCCGGCAGTGCTATAAAAAGTGGAGAAACAGTCTCCAGCATTATTTGGCTTCCCAGGGTAACTATCTTGAAGGAGATATTGTAATGTAATGTAAATTAAAAAAATATATTTTTTTAAAATCAGTGTCAATAGTTTATTTACACACCTCGAAATTGACAAACATCAGCAGTTTGATTACTCTGAGTCAGGTTTAGAACTTTCAATACGGACCTCGTATATACTGTAACAAATTTTTATAGGAAAAGAAAATATCTTCTATATATGGTGGAGCAGAGGAAATGCATGATTTTCATCTAAGCATAACATTGTTTGTTTTCAAGATCATTTCTTTTTTTTTGTAATTACAGCTAAATAAAGTAATAATAGTGCATTTTTAAATTAATAGTGGAAAATAATGTCAAGTGTCTCAAGTGTCGCCCTTCTTCGTGGTCACACATCTGCAATATCTCTTGAAAGTTGTGCATCCCTCTCAAAATCATTTCTTCTGGTACTTTTACGATTTCTTGAATAGCAACTTTCAGTTCCTGTAGCGTAGAGATGAAATTTCAAGTCGTCAAACAGAATGCGTTGTAGCGATCGACAGAACATACCCAGAGCTGAAACTTAACGCGTTGTGACTGAGGACTGGCAAGAATCGTTCTTTTTATTGTTTCAACAGTGTCTGGGGTCCGAGCGGTACGGGGAAGACAAGATGGTTTGCTCTTCATGACAGATCCGGTAGTTTGAAATGTTTCAATCCGTCGGAGTATCGTGTTTCGATCTGGAATTGGCCCGCGGCGTTCAACGTTGAATTATTGACGGAAAAAACGTTGCATGGTAACTACAAAATCACTGCTCGATGGCAAACACCCGATGCTCTAAGGTCCATGGTGTCATAACTAAAACTGCATCACCTGAGCTGTCCGTTGACGAGGTTGTCACCCCTCTCTTCGCTACCCTGCATATATATATATATATATATATATATATATATATATATATATATATATATATATATATATATATATATATACCCGTCCAATAACTTATCCGCCATTGATAGTTGAGATCAAAATAAGAGTCAATAAATGTGTTGGCCGGTGTTCACACGCCATTTCCGAGCTATTCGTGTTCGAATATTCGATTGCACATCTTATCGATGGCTGAAAAATATGCAATTCACAAAGTGTGCTTGAATGTTGTGTAAAAATTATTACGCCTCAATGACAACTGTTATTGACCTACCACTCCTATTAAACGTAGGTGAAAACAAGTTTCTCCAATCTTGAGTTGGTAATAAATATTTTGTAAAAAATGCTCAGACTTAATCAGTTTTCTAACCGTCATTTAAAGATATGCTCTGCGTTTATTCACAAATAAATTACAATAGTCGCGCTGCAGTTAGAAGAAATGAAAATTTCTACCCAACCAGAGTCATCTCAGATTTTTCAAAGAATTTTTAATCAGTTAGGCGAAACAGGTTCGTTTTATTACAACAATTCTGATGGACGACTGAAATGTATAACGGTAGAACAAGAAGAGGACACTTTGGTTAGCATCGCGGAAAATTCTGAACTAAGCACTAGGCATTTGGTGGTATCTAAAGGAATGAGCAAATGTACCGTTTTAATAGTTCTCTATAAAGAAAAATTGTTTCCCTTTTGATTTTTCACCTGTTCAAAATTTATTGCTACAAGATTTGCCGGCTAGTTCAGAATTTTGTCAAAATCTACTACATAAACAAAACGAAGATCCTTTAGCCCTGAAAAAGATATTATTTACTGCCGAGACAACTTTGACCAGACGCGGAATTTTTTACTTGCGAAATAATCATTATTATGCCCTGGAAAATTCACACCTACCAAGAAAGCGACATTTCCAGCATGAATTTTCAATTAACATTTGGTGCGGCATTATCCACAATTTTTTAATCGGTCCAATTTTTTAATCTAAATGGAGATCAGTATGTGCAGTTTTTAGAAAATGAGTTAGTAGATCCTTTGGACGGTATACCTCCAAACTTAAGACAAGACATGTGGTTCATGCAAGATGGGGCGCCACCGCATTTTACTGTTGCAGTGCGAAATCATTGGAATCAACGTTTTTCACATCGATGAATTAGACGCGGTAGTGGGTTTCCTTGGCTCACCTCGTAGCCCATACATTAATCCGTTAGACTTGTATTTGTGAGGTGATATGAAGTATTTAGTTTACCATGATAAAATCAATACACGAGACGAACTTTTACAAAAAATTCAACAAGCGGTCAATGTTATTAGAAATGAAGAAAATATCTTCTCAAATGTGAGGCGTTACTTAACAAAGAACCTGCAAAAGTGTATTGAGGTAAACTTGTGGACACTTTCAACACCTATTGAAGAAAATTGAAGAAAAATTGAAGAAAATTGAAGAAAATTAAAAAAAAATGTTATTTTAAATAAAGTCCATTATATTTTTAACATCATATTTTTTTTTCCTCGTATTCAAAGCACACTTTGTGAATTGCAGATTTTTCAGCCATCGATAACATGTGCAATGGAATATTGGAACACGCATATCTCGCAAACTGCGTGAGATATCGATATTGACCAAGGGTCCTTTTTTATGTGCGAATTATGATTCTTCTCTATTTTGAAGACAAAATATTCCCAGCTTTATAGGCTGAAAAAATATGAGCAAGTTAATTCCTCACAAAGTAGGTAGCAAGCGCCCTCTAGGAACTAGGATCAAACTAGTACTAAATTAGGATTTATCACCTTTGAAAAGCCAACTACCCCGATTTTGAACCTGACATCTTCAATCGTTTTTAAATTATTGTAATTTGTCGAAAATTTAGTTTCACTTTCAACATCCTGTATTTTTTTAAAAACTAACACTGCCAACATATTTATTGACTAAATTCTCTTATTTTTATCTCACGAGTTGCTTTATTGCGGAAAAGTTATGGGACATCTTCTATATATATAAGCGTTATGACGTCACGTCTCTTTCATGCCGTATTCCTTTTGGTTTTTAATTTTCTGTGTATTTTGTATGCATATTTTTTGTAACATTTGCCGCATTAGTTAGTCGATAGTTGGAGCATATTTATAAATTCAAATGAAAAGCGCTAATGAATAAAATAGAGGTAAACAAAAAACTTGTTAGTGTTTAACGGAAGTGTTTTAAAATTTCATCGAATGTTTCGAAAGTTTGACGACGATTAATTAAAAACCCGACTGGAATCGTGAATTTTTAATACAGTTTGCGGTCCGGGAGGTAATGGGAAATTTAAAAGCTTAGTTCGAAACCAAAAACGTTTTTGTTTCTTTTTTGTTTGGACAAAATTGATCTAGCATTCATGTTAAAAATCGTCATTTAAAACATTTACAACATTTAAAAACTATTAAAATATATTAGTTGTATCGATAATAATTTAGTTTAATGTTAAAACACTTCACTTCATACCAAACTGTAAAATGATTTTAAGAAACGAAACTGCTTCACGAAAGGTGTCAAGGTTTTCAATGCCAAACCTGGAATAGTTGTGATGATGAGTCAAAAGCTATTAGATGAACATTGATTATATAGAAGAAATTGTTTCATCAAAAGCCTAATTTGCGGCTTATCGAAAATGCCAGCCTTAAGTTTTTCCTTGCTCAAACCAGGAAATTTCCTTGATATTTAATTAAAACAGGAACAATTTTTATCAAATGCTTTGACATACTTTTTCATTAGTCCCAATTTTCTGTGCAATAGAGGCAAAATTATTTTCTCTCTAGTAACTAGCGCTGTATTTATGACATTTTGTTTCTCAACTGTCAAGTATCTTCTTTCAAGCCAGTCTGTTTTAATCAAATGCTCGCTTTTAGCTCTGCTATCTCAGAAGCAAAGAAAACATGGAAATCTCGTGAACCCGCTTTGTTGACCCAATAAAAAGTTTACCATTTTTAAATAAATGCATATAACCCACTGATGATACTGAAGGTACTTGAGTATTTGCAATACAAGAGATATGGTTTCATAGTCCTTAAATTTAATGGAATGAGTAACCGCACCATGCTTAATGCCATTATGTAGCTAAATAAATTTCAAACTCCGCTTGGAACTGTCTATAAAAAGTCTGCATTCATTTGGCTGGTAGTTCAAGAAACCGATGTTTGATAAAAGATGGCCGACATCATTGCAAATAATAACATCATTTTCGGAAGCAGTTCTTTTTCTCGAGTATGATAACATATAATTTCAGCACCTGGAGAAAGTAAATTAGTCTTTTTGAGTTTGGATGCAAAAGTTCTGATATTTTTTCGAAGATAGAGGTCTCTGATAAGGTCACTTAAAGCGTCTTAAGAAAAAAGTAAGGATAGCTTCACGTACGCTTCAACGACGTAGCTTCAAAATTATCACTTTCTTCGCTAGTTCAAGCTTGCCTATCTTTGGATGTACTATATTCTGTATCTGAAAGATCAGACAGGCCACGAAAAGTGGGAACAGGGACGTCTTCTTAGACTCTTTTAGCAGATATCAGATCGGGATAGGTCATTTTTTCGGTTAATACCATATACTTTGAAAAATAATAGTCATCACATGGTTTTTGTGGTTCCCTCTAAGTCATACGCACACCAAACTTCAATTGACTTCTTTTAGCATTCGTCCATTACCTTAAATGTTCACTAGAAATTTTGCAAACATTGTTTGGAATCCATGGTTTATCACCGTCTCTGATTTTCAAATTAAAGTAAGCGACATACGCATTCAGTTATACATACAGAAATTCAGATATATGTTTTCGAAACTTTTTCACCGTATATTCGCCACAAACGGGCCATTTAAACGCGATTATTTTGACGATGACATCTCCCAAGTTTTATTTACTTACTTTTTTAATTGAACAAACAACAAAAATAAATAAGTTAAATGGCTACTGAGCAGAAAATATTATCAATGTGAGAACTGTAAGAAAAACTGTACATACTTTTATTAATTTAGTGCCAATGAAAGCTAAACTCTAAACTTTAAAATTACGTTTAACTCTCGGCGGTGCTATTTTTTTTTATTTTGTAGACCTGTGTTATTTGTAAAGTATTTAGATTAAATAGATATAAAAAGTGGCGGAATAGAAGATTCTCAATTTTATATTAAAATATCTTATTTTTAATTCTTCTATTGGAACTTTGGATGTGAAAGAGTAAACTCGAAGACATTTACCACTAAATATCTTTTTCACTTCTAATAAAACTTTCTTAAACTTCTAATAAAAATAAATTCATGGCATGATGCCCAAGTAGTACGACGGCTAGACAAGATTTTGAAAAAAATGGACATTAAGGTAGTCTATATACTATATAATAAATTATAAGAAGTCCTGGGTAATCCAAGGGATACAGTAGACAAACATAAAAAATCGGGGATTTATGCTATTAGTCGTTAAGATTGAGATCGGAGGTATATTGGGTAAACTAAAAGGTCCGTATTAACCAGGTATAAAGAACACATTGCCCACATTAGAAATCCCCACATTAAAAATATATACTATAATATCCATATTAGTAATTTAAGACTTGCTAAAAATGTAAATAATAATGTAAGAAAACGATAAACCGTGATATAGGACCTATTTCATTCAGTCAACTTTTTCAGTTATTAATGTAACGCTTAGTTCACGGATATATGCTTCATTAACTATGGTTGTCATATAAATACGAATGTAAATTAAATACAAAGCGGAATTTTACAATTACTTCTCTGAGCCAATTACAAGCGGGCTGTCAATGTAGGTCATTGCAGTGCAATATATTAAGAGTGGGGGAAACACTCGGTGAGCTAATCGCTCAGTTCTTTTGTCAGTACAGCCATGAGTGTGCAATAGGTTCCATCGTCCATTGCGTAACGGGTTATAATAAAGTTTTTAACCAAGGAAGGCATTAAACCATCTGAAATATTAACTCGGTTGAAATTTCAGAATAGGGACGATACCCTGTCTAAGACTCGAAGATAAAAGTGGACGACAAAGTGTGGTAAATGTAAGTCATAATCGGCGTGTCAGGGCATGTGTCACTGCTGACAACATTGGTGAAGTTCTCGACCTTATCGGAGGTGACCGTCGGCTCACTATTCATGAAATCGCTTTAAATGTGGGTATTAGAAAAACTGGATAATACGCATTGAGAAACCCTTGTATACTCTCCATTTTTGTTTGCGCCCTTGAAAAATGCACTTGCGCATTTGGCTGATAACCCAAACTCAAAGTTTCTACGAGCAAGGAATTCGCAAGCTTCCAAACCGCTGGAAAAAATGTGTAGAGCGTAAATGAGACATGTCGAAAAATGATCACAATTTTTTTTGTATTATTTTATAAATAATAAATATGTATAAAACAATTCCGGTTTATATTTGACTGACCCTCGTAGACCTTAGTTTAGATTTTTTAATTTAGAATTAGATTGAATCATGATGCTAATATGGTAGCGAAACGTGTGTCCTAAAGAGTTTAAAAAATGATTTGGTTTTCTGGAAAAGTAAAAGTGCTAGGTCCTTTCGAATTTAATCTTATTTTAGGGTTAACACATTTTTCGCTTATAATTTCAGAATAAGAGAAAGTCAAGCAAAAGTATAGAGAAAACAAAGTTGATGTAAAAGAAGACAGAACTGGATAATCGACGATGATTACAATGAAGTTGTGAAAGAATTGACGTATCTGAGAGGTAAACTAAACATAATCGACTCCTCTTGCTGCATACACGTTTGACCTCCTTTCTCAATCTCTCGTATTTTTCTCTTTTTGCTCTTGTGGGTGTTTGTGTACATTTCAGTCGATCAGAGTTTCTGTTTTTCCACGGTATTCTTGAATTCATCTTCCTACCATTCGCTTATTTTGGTTTCTCCTTCATTTTCGACTGCACCGTAACTTTTTTATTAAATATTTTATTGTTGCTCATCCATCTTCTATCCACTACCGCTCTATAAGTATCTGATTTCTCTAACTCCTACTTCATTCTACGTCGCTACTTCTTCCTAGAACTTTCGTCTGTAGTTAATGATGTATTTTTTATCCTGGTTCCTGTTTCTTGCGTCTTCGTTCCGGTTTTGGTGATACAGATCCTTTGTCGTATTTTGTTAGTACCAATTAGTGGTCAAACTCCGATATTGGTTTAGTATAGCCTCTCACGTCAACACACTTGAGTATCATCTGCTATCTATCATATCATAATCAATTTGATTTATTGTATCTTCATCAGGTGAAACCTGTGTTCCCTTATGGATATTCTTGCATGAGAACTTTGTACTCATTGGTATAAGGTTATCGCATAGAGTGAATTGTATTGCTTGTTCCTGACTGTCATGTATTCTATATTTGCCTATTATCAGAATATAATCCGATTCATTTCCAAATTGGGTAAATAAGTACTTTTTAGCAGCGTATAAAATTCTTCCTCTTCTTCCTCTGTTTTGTCGTCTGTTGGTGCATATATATAGAACATTGACATATTTCGAAATTTTTTTCTTATTCTTATATAGTGAATCATTTCACCCACTGGCTCAAAACCGAATAATGAACCCACACCTAAATCCGTGGTTCCTGTCATCTCATCTGTAATATATTTGATAGATACCTTTATTCTCGGAGATCCTGTATCTAACTATCTCATCTCTTGAAATGGTTACTATCTCACTCACATGCTTATTAAATTATATTACAGTCTTTATATAATTTGTTAAAAAACGATATATCTATATATATATATATATATATATATATATATATATATATATATATATATATATATATATATATATATACACACACACACACATATATAAGCCATCCGACGAGAAGTCGGCGAAAATATGGGTTATTTGATTGTGGAGGAGGATTCCCTATTCTTGGCGAGAGAGCATATGTCGGTACTCTGAAACATATGCCCTCCAATGTAAGAGATGGGTGGGGCTTCCTCCCATATGGAGGAATATATATATATATATATTAGAAGGACCGAAAAGTAATCAAAATTTTGTGTTGCTGGCAAAAAACATTTATTTACCGCTTACACGTTGGATATGTTCAGCTGATTATAATGTTCATGGCTCGCCTTGCCTTCTAGGGTCACCCATAGACCTAGTCTGTTGTTGTGTAAAGGGTCTACCATTAGGGGTGATGGAACTTTGATAGCTCATGGCAGCCAAATTTGATTATGGATTTTTGACATGTCTTATCAGTTGTTTTCCGAAAGGTTTGCAATTAAATCATGGCTCGTTTCACGTTTCATAGAACGTTTGGAAATTGTCTAGTTTTATTACGGAAATTCACTAGACCGAGAAGTAATCAAAATTTTGTGTTGCTGGTGAAAAACATTTATTTATTAAAGAAATTTTAAATATTAGTCAACAAATCATTTTCTAACACATTTTTACCAACATAAAGGCGGTTGTTCGATTCCCTTTTTAAAAAAGTTCTTCGATTTTTCATTAAAAAACTTTTCCAAGTGCGTTTTCACTTTTCCAACATTGTCAAATTTTTTCTTCTTAATGTATGCTCTAACGATCCGAAAAGATGGTAATCCGACGGCGCGAGATCTGGTGAATAGGGTGGATGAGGTAAAAGTTCCAATCTATGCTCCTTCATTTTTTCCTGTGTTATTTTTGCAGCGTAAGACATCGCTTTATCGTGTTGAAGCAATCTTTTTTTCGTTATTGAGCAAAACAAATCGTTTGTTTTATGAGCTCTTGCTTCATTCGCTCGAGTTGTTCACAATATACTGTCGCTGTAACAGTCAGACCAGGTGCAAGCAATTCATAGTGTATGATTCCACAAAAATCCCACCACACATAAACAAGGACCTTCTTTATTTTTAGTGATGATCGAGGTGTCGGGACAGGTGCTTTTCCGGAAGAAAACCATTGTCTTGTTCGTACAGGATTATTGTATAGCACCCACTTCTCATCTCCAGTTACAATTCGTCGCAAAAACAGATCGGCTTCACACCGAGACAAAAAAAAGCGCAGATGGTAAGCCGTTGATCGAGCGCCGTCTCCGTCAATTGATGAGGAACGCAAATTCCTTGCCTGTACAATTTTCCTATGCGACGAAGATAATCCTGAACTGTAGATCATGGGACAGCTAATTTACAGTGATAATTCTTCAATGGTTTGATGAGGATTTGAATCCACCATCGCCTTCAGGATATCATCATCTAATTTTTGGGGATCATCCTTTTCCAGATTCCATCCAGATTCCTATTTCCCATTTTTAACTTTTTTAACCGTCTATGACATTTGTTTAGTTTCAGAACATCCCCATAAGTATCGGTAATTTTTTCACTGCTTCGTTTGCGTTCATTCCCTTGATCGAACAAAAATAGCATACAATAACGTAAGTGAGCTTCTTCTATTGTTGGCCTGGACATCTTTCCTCTTTGGTAGAACAAAAACTTTTTAACCGAAAAATAAAATTTACAACCATGCTTGAACGTAACAACAAAACTTCTATGTTTGCGGGGCCGTGTCTTGACACAAACTGACTGTAAATAAGCTCATCGAAAATATTTTGATTACTTTTACTTTTATATATATATATATATATATATATATATATATATATATATATATATATATATATATATATATATATATATATATATATATACATATATATATATATATATATATATATATATATATATATATATATATATATATACATATATATATATATATATATATATATATATATATAGATATATATATATATATATATATATATATATATATATATATATATATATATATATATATATATATATATATATATATATATACATTGAAGTTATGTATAATGGTTCCTATGCTAAAAGTCGAATAATTTTTGCTTCTTAAAACTTGAAGTGGCGATAAAAACTTAATAAAAATATAAAATTCGTTTATTCCATTAAATTTTTATATTTTATTTATTCTGCCGTTCTTCTCCTTGCCACATAGTGAATACTGTCTTCTATTCTGCACATATTGTGCTTTATAATAGAACGGCAACACTTAACTTAATAAAATATGTATCGTGTAGTTATCGTGTAGTAGATCTTCTTGAAGCTGGCATGCGGCAAGTCAAAGAGCTGAGCGAATAGGTGTTTCACAAAGTGAGGTCAGTCGGCTCTGGAGGCGTTTTAAGGAACAGCAGTAACGCATAACTTAATTGTTAGCCGAGATACTGTAAGAAATCGTCTCTATGAAGCCAATCTCCATTTTCCGTGACCGCTCAAATGCCCATTTCTCTTAAGAGGCAACCGCGGCGCTAGATTAGACTGGTGTCAAGAATTTTAAAATTGGGATGGAACTGCTTGGTCGACAGTTTTGTCCACTGATGAATTCAGATTTTGATTTCATCCCGATTCTGGTCGAATAAGAGCGTAGAGACGATCCGAAGATTTGGAACGTTTGAGGCACGTCCAGGAGGTGCATACTTACAGAGTTATAATATGGTTGCTGTTATGGTATGGGTTGGAATCATTATTGCCGATAGAACCGAGCTCATTTTTCCAAATTAATTTTTGACAGTTCAGCAATCTTTGGATAATAGTCTCCAACCCATTGTGTGTCCATTTGATGTTGCTGTCTGTGAAAACTTCCATCGCATGCACGACAATGCCCGTCCACCCACTGCGCGTGTTGTGGCAAACTGGTTAATATGGCCAGCACAATCTCCGAAACTGAATCCTATCGAGCATGCATGGGACATGCTTCAAAGAAGAATTACCCCACACATGGACAACATTCCAAATGCTTTTATATTCAGGGACCTTCTAACAAGAAAATTAGCACATTCACCCAAGAAAATGTAGATCACATTATTTTATCTATAAACAATAGATGTAGATCTGTTATTAACGAACGTGGAGTCTGTATTAAATTTGGTTTGATGTTTTGCTTTCTCAATAATTTTATGTAACCTAACTAAAACTGCTAAGTTTTTTTTTAAATCACTTTTTAATTTATAACCATAAAAAAAGCTTAATTTTGTTACATTATTAAACAATAAAAATAATACCATATATATATATATATATATATATATATATATATATATATATATATATATATATATATATATATATGTATATATATATATATATATATATATATTCAAATATATATATATATATATATTTATATATATATATATATATATATATATATATATATATATA